>OMLB01042620.1:4027-20659 GCA_900302555.1 Myripristis jacobus
TGACAAATACAAATTTTAAAAATAAAAAAGGACATATTTGTTTCTCAAAGGGAAGACATCTCGAGTCCCTGTTATAGGGACTCTTCTCATCCCTTGGACCACAATAAAGGAACAAGCTTCCCCCTTTGATCAGAATGACTGAATTATTACTCATCTTTCAAGACTTAAGACTCATCTCACCTGTACCCTGCAGCAACCCAGTTTTACTTATCATTGCAGCGTCCTCCTTCCCCATAAACAACTTCATTGGGTCAAGCAATGTAATGTAACGTAATGTGGGGCAAAAAGCATTTTAAACAGCTTGAAATATTAACTGATCATGGTTGAAGATGTTAATAATGGCACAAAATTACTGTTTTGTTAATTGGGTATATAAATTGGCAGTTTCATCTCATGTTGTATCTATTGCGGTGAAAATGTCATTTAAAAGTAACTGGGAAAACATCTGATTTAATTTCTCAGTTGGTCTAGCACTTTTCAAAGCACTGGCAACATGCTTTAACCATTAAAAATAAATAAATACTTTTTTTTTTTAAACAAAAATTCAAACATTTGTGTAATGTTTACTCACTGGGGATCCCGGAGACGAGCTTCAGCGGCCGTAAAACCCTGACTGCCCTCAGTGTTCTCAGATCGAAGTCGGCCCCCACAGTGGCCAAGATCCTGCAGACACAGCAACAATATGGATTGAAGATATGTGGCAGATTAGGCTGTGCAGACAGGCCGGACTCTTGCAGACACACTTCATTCTTACATGTTCATGACTCACTCGATATGTATTTTTAGCACTTTATTTAGCACTATATTGATTTTCAGTCGCTGTTTTTCCACATCTGGCCTGGACTACATATCAGCATCAACATCTACAGCAATGTTTATTAAAGGTGCAGCTATCAATAATCAACTATCAATAATCACCAGCGGCACTGTTGGTAGTGTTTCGCCAAATTAAGACCAAATTTGTTCCCAAATCTTGTACCCCCTCCCCATCTCTGCCACCTTTAGCTTTGGTAGACAAGATAAGCAGGTTAGAGGTAGTTTTTCATTTCATTGCCATTCACTCCATCCACCAGCAGCACAGCAGATTTCTTGCCAAATCCGGCTCGGTGTAACATAACATAAAATTTGGTGTAGAGGCCAAATCAGACTGCATATCTTCTCAGGAGCAGTCTCATTTGTCTGTGGTAATTATTCTAACGTCTCAAAAGAGTGTCGTAACGATTAATGATGTTAAAATGTTACACGTTGCAGCTTTCATGCACAGTATTCCTGTTCACTGTACCGATCAATTAACTAAACATATTACTTTGAATAACACAGCCTACAGTGGCATGAGCAGAGCTTGGTCGACCAGACGTAAGTCATTCGAGACATCTGGATGGGATATCTCTTGGCGTGGTGTACAACCAAGAACAAAGAAAAAGCTCTGGTAAAATGACTGTTTCGGACATGGTTATGCTGTTGACTAATTTCATTGAATAATGTTGTCCATCACTGGCTATTACAGAATAATATTGTGATGCTTCAGGTGATGCAGTGTGGACTGCTGTTTGATACTGCAATACATTTGGGATTTATTATCAAGTTTCTTGTCCGTTCCACAGCAGTAAAAAAGGAACAGTATCCCTTCAGTCCACATGATGCCAAAGAGACCACAAATCAATTAAAATCAATGGAAATCTGAGGCTTTTAAGACATCAAAGAACTCTTTCATATTTGGTAACCCCGTATTTGCAGACCCCACTTTGTGTCATTTCAAGATCACTGACAGAGCATCTTCAAGTGATATTTCATGTATAACTTGGGAAAAGAGCACTTTCAATCTCTGTTATCAATATATCCATACAATGTCATTTGGGAAATATCATAATTTAAACCCCCCCTCCACACACAGGCACAGACACACAAATCAACATCCATCAGCTCAAGCCCATTGCCTTGTACCTGGGCAAACATAACACTGCAGCCTGCAAACGGCATCATCATCCAACTAAACCAAATAAATCTTTCACAGCCTCAAAATAAAAGACAGACTCATTTTTGGCCGCCACATGCTGTCAGAAACTGTATCCAAAATTCAGCCAACACATTTCAAAAATGAAAGCAATAGGCTGCGTTCGATCCAATACCGCATGAAAACAAAGTTAACAGAAAGGCAGCAGTGGGAAGACGGTATTTGCATTTTGGGAGTTCAGTTGATGCTTTTGAAAAATGAGACAGCAGTTAGGGAAGGATTAGTGATATAAACAGTTAGGGTAGTAGCTGCCGATGGCCATTATTCTGTGCTAGTGTTCAGTTTCTTTAAATCTGACATTTTCATATCAAAAATGCCCTAAAACTAAGCTAATATTGAGTGTTTCCCCCCAGAGTTTTGTTTGAGTCAGGGTGGGAAAGCCTCTGAAACAACATTTTGACTACCATGAGACACTTAAACTCTCCACTGTAGTACTTAATTTACCACTACTACATTCACTATAACTGATGTGATACTGCTACTACCAGGCAGTTATTTTTAAGAATGTTAGCTGGGGGGAAGTCCAGCTCAATGGCAGGAGGCTAACAGTTAGCATTTGGAGCATCCAGCCAGTATCCAGCGCTCAGTAACAATGACAGGAAGAGAGCACCACTACTGTCCTACATACCAGATAGAGGGGAAGACAAACAATGACACTTTTTTTAAATGGGTGAACTGTCCCTTTAAAAAGGACAGTTACAAGTGCGAATACAGTCCTGCTTAAGCTTCACGTTGCAGTGTCTGTTAATCAGCCTGCGAGCACAACAGGTAGCATAAGAATGATCCTAGCTGCATGTTGGTGTGCAGTGTGGGATTCATAATGAATGCAGGCCTCCACATGCAAATGTTAATCGTTCATAGCAGATGTTCTTCATAAGCTCTCTCTCAGGCTTTTTTTTTTTTTTTTGACCAAACCAGAAGCGGTTCCATTCTGCGAACATAGTTTTGAACCATTTCGAGCATTCTGACCAAAAATAAAGTCGTCCACAACCTGGGAAGTTGGTTCCCAGCTGGAACCACAAGTGGGAACCGTGACAACAACAAGAGTGGGTGCGCATTAATCTACAAGTAAAAATGGAAATGATGGAGACATCAAAGAGCATGCGGTGGTCTGCTGAGCAAACAAAACTATTTCTTGCAGTTTCTACGTCTGAATTGGGGAACAGATGGAGGGAGTACTAGCGAAAGAAAATCGTGTGTCGAAATTGCTGAGGAGTTGGTGAGGGCTGGATTTGTTAGAAGCTAGGACCAAATTATCAACAAGGTTAAAAAAAACTGAAGGAGTGCAGACACCCAAAAAGGACTTAGCGAGAAGTGATGCTGGACGGGGTAATATGGGGGAGTATTATGAACTCCTCGGCTGCGTGCTTGGTTGGCTGAAAAGAGGCATCCCTGGATAAGCCGTAACGAGATTCTCTCTTTCTCTCTCCCTTTTCCCCTGGAGGGGATTTCTAGATAATCAAGACAATTCTGCCCAAAATCCACCATTCCTCCTGCTCCCCACCATCTGCCTGCACTTCATCCCGTACACTGATGAAGATGGAAAGGAGGAGAGAAATTTCTTTTGCTAGCACTTTCTTTTCCTAGCAGCAGTGGAGGGTAAATCCACCGAAACTCATTTCACCTGACTTTTTTATTTCTCTTGGAACCGACTTTCCCCTCTGTTTCATGCTGGCACACCTTACAAACCAAATTCATAGTGCACATCATACCAAATAGTATCAACGTGATGCAGGTTATGTGAGGACAGGAGATTTCTGAAGGAGGCTAAAACTACAAGTGTTTTCTAAAGGTAGTTGTTTGCCTTATGATGTTTGCTGACTGGAGGTTGTAGTTTGCCTGTAGCTTTTTTCCCCCTTTAATTTGCTCACTGTGGTGTCAGGGATATTATAAGGACACGAAAGCCCTGACCTCTGGCAGGTTTTACTATGTTTGGGTGCTTCCACTTTTTTTTTGGCAATCTAGAAACTGAAGCCTCTACTGCTGATACGTGACTCTAAGTGGCTTTGGATGAAAGCGCTGGCCAAATGCAGAAAATGTAAAATGGAAGACGAGGGAGGAGACGAATGCAGGGGGAGAGGGAGACGAGGCAGGGATGGAGAAGAAGGAGGGATGGAGGAGGAGAGAGAGAGGAGAAGAGGAGATGGGGAAAGGGTGGGGGCGGACGGGGTGTTGGATATGCATTAATACACTTAGCGCCGCAGCCAGTGTCTGCCCAATCAGCCGGCTCGATTCTTCCTCTGGCTGCCTGCTATTGCACAAATGGAGCTGGTGTGAGCCGCCCGGTCCGCAGGGAGAAACCGGCACAACAATGCTGGAGCTGAGTGTTTACAGCCACAGATGGCCAACTAGTCATTCACTCACACAAACACACACACACACACACACTTGCACATTTACACGCACATACTCACAAGGACATATCCGAGTGTGTGTGTGTAAACACAAATGCACACAATTGCAGGGATTCCACCACAGTTGGTTTGCGAGGGCCAGCACTAACATTTGGTAGACTGACGCTGCTAGTAGCTGATATACTACGACTACTGACAGACTACTACTACTTCCACAGCACGACTAAAATACCAGTGGTACATATTGATTAATATATGTGCAGTATGTGCTCCCAACATCGCATTAGAATCAATGTCCTCCCATAAGCAACCACTGCAGTGCTGATAAATTATACAGTAAATATCAAACTGCATCATATCAGAGGTGAACAACATTAACAGGCATATATCTGGCGATTAATAGAAGGCCAGTATCAGCGCACTGATATATCAGTATATCCTTAATGCACACAATTGCACAAACAAACAATCCACAGAGGGCTACCGGGTTTGTGCTTCATTAAATTAAACAGAGGAATTTTCCTGGTGAAGACAAGGGGGAGGAAGCAGGGGAAAGGCGGGAGAGGATGTGAAGCACAAAATGAAGACAGAGAGGGGAAGCGTGAGAAAATGGTTTTCTAAAGGATTTATAAAATCACCCTTAACATGCTTGAATAACAAGGTTCACAACAAGGACCTTTCACCAAGCAAACAATTCACAGGAAAGTTTTAACATAAGCCATAGTGCAAGTTAAGTTTCCATTTATTGCTGTTATGGTGGGGGAAAAAAGGGATCATATTATTATGAATATTATTAGGAATATTATTTCTCTTCCCCCCAGCTGTTGTGTAGGACAGTAGTGGTGCTGGATACTGGCTGGATGCTCCACATGCTAACTGTTAGCCTCCTTGCCCCCGGCTACTATTCTTAAAAATAACTGCCTGCTCATCAGTGGCACAATGAGGAGAGGATGGGCAGAAACTAATTAACGCATCTGATTCCACTAAAAATGAAATTTCCTTCTCTGTGTCTGGTGCTTGGTAATTAATCCTAACTTAAGACACTCCCTGCTGGCTCGCTACTAATTGCAAAAGAAAGAATAACGAAATGAAGGAAGGGGAGGAAATGCCCCCGTCGCAACACGCCTCATCATCGCCGTGTGTCATTTTCAAGATATCATTCCACCTGAAAGACCCTATGTGTGGAATATTTACATTGATATATCATTCTCAAATTAATTTTGATAGCATCACATGATGGTGGTAGAAAAAGGAGGAGTTCTGAATTTAACACAGTTAACGTTTACAACACAGACATTTTAACGGGGCAACAAGTTCAATTTTTACCGCTCCGTCAGTGTTTCTGCAGCTCTAACTGGTCGCAAACAGAAGCTGATGTATAGATCATAAATTACATAATGCCAATTAAGGAGAAATATGTGAATGGAAAGCATAAAAAATAGGTAGGACAAAATGAATGCTAGCTGTGCAAAATTACAGCAATGGAACATAATGACATAAAGTAATACATAAAAAATATGTGCGACCGAACATGTGCCAAAAATATTTAACATATTACATTCTGTATGATATAAAACCAAAAAAGTATGTTTTCAAAAAATCACAATGAATGCAACAGATGGCAAATGAGGAAAATAGGCGAATATGCGGATGAATTTATGGCACATAATATAAGATGTGTAAAACTGAGCTCACATAAACAATGTGCAATTCAAATTAACAATACATAGAGGACCACACGCATGCAAATAAATTATCTGTAGGCAAGTAGATGTGTGTTGTAAAAAGTATTCACTGTATCAATCTTTGCAGTTTATACATTTACGATATATTACATACGCACAGGGTGTGTGGATCTGCATATGCATGACAAGCTGCTGCTTAGCTTTTCAAAAACACAATGTGTCCTTTCTGCCTGGGCATGACAGGCTTACACATGCTGTGTGCATGCAATATGTATTTATGTATCCCAGACCTCGCCTGCTTGTGTGATATATAAGCCAACAACTGGATCTTCTTAGAAAAGTTCACGAAATAGTAGGAATTTGTTTTTTAACAGGCAAAAATGACACACATTTATAAGATGAATGGCAACACAAAATTAAAAATAACTGCTGAACTTCGTCATGGACAGTTAGTGACCTCAGGCGTTTGCAAATTTGCAAAAAAAAATGACCAGAACATTATTTTAAAAATAGCAAAAAAAAATTATCAGAATATTATTATTTTAAAAAATGGAAACTTGTGAAAGTCGTCTGAAGCAGTGAAAAAAATTTGCATGATATGATTCAAAATTAGCAAAAATAAATGAATAAATAAATGAGGAAAAATTAACAAGAAAATGACCAGAAAATATGTCAAAAATAACAGGAGCAAAAACAAACAAATACATCAATCAATAAACTAAAGAATAGCAAAAACAATTAAAAGTTATGTTATGAATATATATCAAGGTGTCAAAGGGTTAAAGGAAGATTCAACCATAAAACACTAAAAAAAACTTTTTAAATACAAATATGGCCATTCTATGTTGCGTTTGTGGTGCTTTTTTGTTGTTTCCAATAATGAACTTCTGTTTCTCATTTTGGTTGGGTGGTGGATTTTTTGCATTTATTTGGTATATATGGTTATGAAGCCTGCAAAGCTACGAGGGCTGACACTTCCTTTAAACCTCTACACAGCAACAGCTGGGCTAGTTCCACGCATACATGGAGACTCAAATCTGTGAAGCACCCAATATAAGCACAGCCTTACTGTCAGCTGCTGACAAAGGAGGTTTTGTAAATGCTTGGCTGTGGGTGTAACATTGTTTGGACCCCATTGTGTGATGTAGATAAGGAAATGTTAAGCAAATGTCAAGGTAATTCCCCGCCATAAACCGACCTGCTGGGAGACTGTGTGTCTGCTGCTGCTGGGGTCACAGCTGCAGCCGTCCACAGCACAAAGACACACAACACCAAGCATCACTAACTGAACTCTAGAGCATCTTGTCTGTTTAAGTGTTCATATTTTGTCAATCCTGGACTTAGCTTATACTTTAAAAAGTCTGGTGTGCACGGATTCCCACAGATTCTTGCAGATGGAAAATAAGCCCTTTGCAAATTTGCATAGTCCATTGTAACTCAGTTTCACTATGCACACAAACAGGCTGTAACTGACTATTATTTCCATTGTCAATTAAGCCATTGAATATTTTAGCATAATACCATACTTGGTTTAGTCTATAAAGTGCCAAAAATAACAATAAATGATGATCAGAACTCAGCAGAGCCAAAAGTGATGTCCTCAGATTGCCTCTATAGTGTGACCAGCAGTCAAAAAAAAAAAAAAAAAGGATTCATTTTATGATGATATGAAGAGGGGAAAGTGAGCAAATCGTACCACTGTTATGATCTTAGTGATGCTGGAATCAGCATACGTTTGGCAGTTTTACAAGATAAATGACTAAAATAGTTCATCTGTTACTGAAATCATAGCAAATGAATTTTTGTCGACCAACTACCCAATTTATTCAATGAATCGTTTCACACATATCACAAACATTACAAATGAGAGCAAACCTTTTGCAGCCTCCAAATGTAAAACTTACATAGGTGCTCATGGAACTGATGTACCATCAGTGCTGCCTTTAATTACATATATAAACATAAACAAACATACATGCATATATAGATATAGATAAAACGTTTTTTTTATCTACTGTAGTCTATCTGGCAATCATAAAATGCATTAGCACAGGTTTTAGTGTTGATAGACAATATTAAGAATAACCAAATAAATCATAATACAAATGCATTTAAGCTTTTAAAATCTGTAAATTGTACAATTTTTGTTGATATTCCTCTCTCAGATTTATTGCTATTCATTCCATTCAGCTGCATAAAGATTGTAAGTGCGAGCATATCACCATGCAGCTTTGTTGGAATAATGACACAGCACACAGATATCTGGTTAAATGAATCTCTCATAACTTTGTTTTTTATCTTAACAATTCAGTTATTTAACAGCTTCGAAACAGTCTTCAACTCACAGAGTCCTTTCAGTGTTTCTCCTGGAATCGTTCTTACAATAATGCACATCAGTATTGAATTACTAAAGAAATATTATAGGAATACCACAGGTGTTAATGCGTCTGTATGAGTCTCTGGCTTTGTCCAAGATCACACATCTCTGTTTGTCACTGTGATTACTGAGCTGTGTCCCAGCACAAGAAAACAAAAGAGAAAAAAAATGCTCAACTCAAAATTCTCAGTGGAAGGCATGAAGGGACTGTGACAGATAATTGGAGTCCTCCACTTTCATAAAACCCATATTGAAATATCATATATCATCTTGCACCACCACGACCATCACCCCAGCTTTTACTGGATCTTTTGAGACGCTGATAACAGAAAAAATACAGTTAATACAGCTAAAAAATAATGAGCAAAAATATAAGCCATGTGAACTCCGATTGTATGTGTACTTTAATTTTAGACATTTGTAAAGTGATGTTAAAACTTCCTTGAGCTGGCAGGCAGGAGGTCCACCTCAATGGCAGGGGAATGAGAGTTAGCACTTGGAGCATCCGCACTCAGTAACATATTTTGCAAAATAGGTATACTATCCCTTTAAGCAACAAAAACTTTAATAAAAAAAAAATGTATTGCCATGAGTTGGGAGCTGAACCCAGTTCATCTGAGGTGAAGGTAAATGTCTCGATCCTCCACACTCTTAAGTCCCACCGTTCCATTTCAATGTCAAACAACTGCTAATCCTGTCTTGGTGGGGAAATGGATTTCTCTCACTTCACATGCACAGGGCACGTTATCTGAATTTTAAGACATTGTGACCATTTAATGATGTTTCATGAGACCAGGCTGGCTTTTAGGGACTGGGGCTTTGAGGACTATCCGCCCAGCTTGTTCACATGTTGCCCCAGTAACAGAGGACATCAGATAAAGCCCAATGTCCCATTAGTGCACCCCAGGCCTCTCTCACTGCCCTGATGTTTGTTTGTTGCTGTGTTGACACAAGGAAACATAATTCTCCAAGCTCCCATTGAATTCACTCAAACAAACACAGCTCAGTTTCCACATGAAAATCTGCCTCCTTGAAAGCTGAAATGCAAAATGACTATGATGGCAAAATACGTTTCAAACTGCAGCGGCACTAATGACGACAGTGGCCAAACACAACTTTTCAGTCTCGCTAGGATCGTCCAGTAACTCCAGGAACCAGTCCCACTGGTCTCCCAAGCAGAAAGCACACAGCCTGTTAACATGAGAGCACCACACAACAGTCAAAGCAGATAAGCTGGGACAATAAGGACGATTGAAACACTGTAGATGACCCTATATACCTCAGTTGTCATTATTCTAATTATTATTATTATTAGCATTATTATTGTTGTTATAAACAGTTGCGAGGCAGCTCTATGTCCAGAGAAAAGTGAAATTAATTACTGACATGTTTAATGTAGCTGGCCGAGAGAAACATGCAGGTAAAAGCATCCAAGATTTAAACACCAACTTAAATCACAGCAAGGCAGGGATGATTCTGTGAAAACCACTTGGATTCTTGCCAAAGATAAAAAAAAAAAAAAGTGTGGATTCCAGAATTATCCAGTATTTGGACATGGGTTTGTAGTCAACATTGTGTTGGTCGTCTGAGGCACATGCAGGCTGCATCTGACTTGTTAATTCTTTAGAAAGATAATGCAAGATAACTTTTACCTTCACATATGCAAACATTAAGTATGTATGACGCTGGTATGAACATTTATTAAATATGCAGTGATGTATTATCTGAGACGTAATAACCTGTTGTTTCTGTCGGAGGAGTCATATTTTTGCGATTTGCATTCATTAACTCTTGCTCCGCTTTCATTTACCAGCTGAGAGCTGAGGTTAACAGTCCTGTCTCCTGTAGGAGGCCTATCTACCATCCTGTCCATGTGACATAAATGCAGCATAACAACATCTGGAGCGATGAGAGAGAGAGACACATCTCTCTGCCATAGGAGATTAGCTGGCTAATGGACCTGCAGGTCATTGGGAGAATCCGCCATCTTCACCAATCAGAGCTAGCATTTCTATTTCGAGCACTGTGATACGAAACTAGCAGAGGTCTCATAAGTTATTCATAAGAATCTGTTTTTCTAAAACAAATACATGAAGTGTCTTTGAGCGATACACTAAATCCAAACCATACTCACTCCCGGTTTAGAATGTAAAAAACTAAGACTAAGGCAGGGCATTTGTGAATACAAGCAAATAGAGCTTGGCTTTCCCAGAGAAATGAAGGTTAAAAATGGAGGGATGTGGACATTACAAAGAAAATATGAACCATAACAATAATTGTAAAATATTGACAAAATGGCTGTAGCTGAAAAATCTGAAAATGAAATGAATCTATTTGAGAATGGCTAAATGAGTTTTCGGGGCGATATGGAGGCTGATGTGAATATCTAACAACAAAAGCATTTATCCGTGAGCAAGCCTGGGGGCAAACCTAATAATATAATGTGCTTGCACACATTAACTCAGATGACACGAAAGAAACGCATGAGTCAAACAAATTAGCTCCATCATCAGTTTGTAAAAGCGGTTTGTTTACAGCTCCTCCCTGTAGAAGGCTGTATGGGGAATATCAGTGTTCCACCACAAGGCCAGAGAAATTCACACCAGTTAATCTGCTCCGAGTGCCAGACGAGTGGATTTTACCAAAACAGGATAACACATATAGGGCTCTATGTACACGACAGGGCTAAGTGCCAAATAAATGGCTTTTTTTCGTGGGCTGCACATTTTTTTTTTCTTTTATCAAGGATTAACAGGGCTTGGCTTGGGTCGCCCAGCTCAAGCCCACCACACCTCGTGATAATGTGTTTGGCTCTGTTTCCAACTGTATTGCAGATGCACTAAGAACGGGACACTATGCTTATCTCATGATATAATTCAATATCCAATATGAGGCCCGTGATTAGGTGCAGTCATGATAAAAGTTCAGAAACAACAAACCATGCCTGTGAAGTATTACATGAGTACACGTCACCTTTAAAAAAAATCCAACAAGAGCTCCAAAGACGAGAGGAAACGTCGACATATTTCAGAAATAAGTTCCAAAATGGGATATTGGATGTGAATGTTAGGCTACTTGAAGTGGCTGTGTTTCTTTACACAGGTGGAGCAAGTGAGCAGTTGTGTCTCCAGTGCGGAGTGGAGCTTGTGTGACTGTGGGTGCTGTGTGATTTTAATAAGGTTATTCTTGTCCACATGTCTAACCTGTCTGACAGCTGCTCTGTACTGCATGTAACAGTCTGACATGTACGGGTGATCAAGATCTGGCCCCGCTGACATGTGCTCATGTCATCAGACACACACAGCAGAGCAGGTCCAACTCACCCCAGGCACCATCTGGGGCTTTGCTTTATAACCTTTTACCGTTCATCCTGAAAAAAAAAAATACAACACATCTGAGCCCCGACACACTGAATTAAATGACTTGTATCCTCAGCTCAGTGCGTAAAGTCCTGTTCAAACCCAAATAAATGTGTTAGTGCCATTTCTTTTGCCTCATGTCTAACAACACTGCTCTAAAGTCTCTGTAAATCACAGCCTCTCATGGCTTAACCACGTGGACATCAGCACTGGCAGGTGAAAGCCTCGTAGCTCTTTTAGTGATTCTCCAGTTTTAACTTTAACTGAGGGATTCCATGATCCTCTATGGAATCAGAGAAATCCGATCACCCTGTGAATAAAGAAACCTTTTCAAAACCAGTTGGATGAACTCAGAAATGCATGGTGCACAAGACTTTGCAGCTCCTGAAAAGCTGACATCTTGGACAGGATCTTTACTCAGCAACAGTGAGTAAATCTGTTCTGCTGCATGTCACTAACCAGATGCAAACACTGATCAATCTGACCATTTTCATACTTCAAAAATGATGAGTGGCAGCAGTAGCTTGTTTCATCAAATTTGACCAAGCATTGTCCAAAATACTGAATGCAGAGCGTAGGGCCTTGACCTGGTGATGGCACTGGTGAGCCAATCAGCTTAATATTCAAAGTGCTGGACCCCAGAGTCAAAATCCACCATCCACCCAAGTTTCATCCAAAACAGGCAGCAGGGGCTCAGGCATTACACAGGATGGACAGACAGAGGGACACAGCCCAATCCATAGCCTCTTATCCAATCTTTGACTAAGGGGCACAATAATAATCAGAATCAGAATAATAAAGATATTCAGCATCTGCTGCCTTAATCCAGTCAATTGTTAAGTAAACAAATTTAGAGTTTGATGATGTGTAGCACAGATTTACAGCCTGATACAATGTTTTTTTTTTTGGTTTTGTTTTTGTTTTTTTAAGATCAGTGGCCAAAAAAAAAAATCAAACTGTTAGAACTATTTTCTTGTGCACTCTCAGCTCTGTGCTGGTCAGTTAAAATGGTGGCTATCAGATGCCTAAAAGGTACATGAAACGTGCGATCGAGGGGAGCGGAGGAAAAGAAGAAGCTAGCCACAGCATTTCTAACCAGTTATCTTTTAGTATTCTGGAGAAAGTTGTTATGTTTGTTCTCTAATCGGTGTCCATGTGTTCAATGAAGAAAACAAATGCTAGCAAATTCAGTCAGTCTACTTCTGTGTCTGTGGTGGCTGCTGATCCTCTGGTGCAGAGTGATACAGGATGTGCTGAAGTTATCTTTCTGGATATTGACAACAGGAATAATAGAGGTTTATAAACAGTCATTTGAGTAAAACTAACAAACTAACTACATAGTTACACAAAGCACAAACAAGCAATGTCCGGCTCTCATCTAAACCATCAAACATCTAGCAGTCTAATGTTAGCCAGGCTGCCCTCTGCTCTGGCGCGGTGCAGCTTAGAGCAGCAGGTAATAGCCAGGCTTCTCCCTGCCCTCTCGCCTCCCTCAAGCAGGGAACAGTCATCATCACAGCTGGCCCTGAGAGGAGGGAAGATCCCCACAACTCATCACCGTGTCTGACAGCACAAGTCCAAGGCCGCTTTCTCAACGTAACCCAACACGAGCTGCACAATCATAAACAAATGAGGACAAAGAGAGAGGGCCAGTGGCCATACTCACCAGCAGGGTGAGTGCAGGGCTGGCATATTCTGCAATTAATGTAATGTCACTGAGAGTGTGGGCTTGGAGAACTGACACAGCCGCTGCTCTGTAATTTATTAACTTTCTCTAAGTTGATGAATTATACATTTCTCGATGCCAGCGTGTGCTTGTGGTAGACTTTGTGTGAACTCAAATGACACTGTGTACTACTAGAAATAATATTGGTACTGAAGAACTGAAGTGTAATATTAAATAATTAGTTATGAGATGGATATGCCGGGTCCATTTCACCCAGAGGCTTTTGCCCACGTGAGGACAAAGAACGTTATTGCCCTTACAGTGGCTTTGTTCACTGAAGCCTACAGAAAGATGCATTCGATTTGAGAAATCTCTGTTCCACTGGATTTTAGTTTAATTTCAGTCACCCCGTCTCCCCTTAAGTCTTTCTCTATACTAACAGTATTTGACTACTAATTAACACCAGAAGTCTGATGCCCTAAAAACTGTCCTATCTAACTGTTCAAACTTCCAGAGTAAAACTTTTGCAAGACTTGACACGTTTGTTTCTCATAGTAAATATGTCTCGTTGAACAGATTTTAGGGGCAGCAAAATTGGTAGTGTTGAGTTGTGGGTCCACATGGTGGTGAAATATCCTCATTAGTTGCCCTATGCTCCCTCGGGCTGCTAATTCAGAATGTATTTGTGTCTGTCATTTCACTTTCCTAGCAAAACAACAACAATAACTAGACGTGGTAAAGTATCTCAAGAAACTTTAAATGTGCTTGCCAAACTTGCAATCGTGTGGCCATGTGGTAAACCATCAGCCCTATGCTGCGTGTAGACTGTGTAGTGTTGTCAGTCTTGCCCGGACAGGGCGTTGAACCCCAGACTCCTGCATGTCAGGCAGAGAAACTAACCGCCGTGCCATCAGGGCCTGTGTGGCCTGAAGCAGAAATGAGATCTAGAAAGCACACAGCATGAGTGACAGTGGTGCTTGGGAGAAAATCTCCTAAAAGTAGTGGTCAAATGTTTTCTCCTCAATGTAAGTCCGAGTGAAAACTAAAAGGTATCATGAGAAAGGTAAGGCATGGGCTTTCAAATTGTGTCAAAATGATGTTCCAACGCCCAAAAATGCCCGTCCTAGAGCGAGTTGCAAAAGTGTGTGTGTCTGCTTCTCTCCCCAGATTTTGGGTTGAAGATATAATGGGAGTCTATGAGGGAGAGAGCTGGCACTCCTGCCTCGTTAAGTGTCAGCGTTTAAAAAGTTTAAGCTGCGTTGCTTTTGTAGTTCGATTTTTCAAAGCAAAACTATTTTCCCTGCACCTTTCCAAAGATTTATGCATGCGGAGTGAAAACTGTGGCCGGCAGAGCAACTTAAAGACAAAATTTTTAGACGATTTTCTAGGGCTGCTGCACTCTAGCCGCCATGTCTCTCGCTCTAGCTCAAGCAATACACACTCATTCAAAAGTCATTCAGCCCCAAAAAAAGCTCCAAACTTACACTGTGTTTTCTACCAAACTAAAACAGGCATGAAAAATTGAAGATGACACATATAAAGTTGAACTTGTTCTGACCCGTTTAAGCTTTGAATGGAGTCTGGCGGCCAAAGAATGAGGGAGCTGTGAGGCTTTGAAAATGCATGGGTGTCGGCCGTTTCTCCACTATTTTCCAATGAGGGCAAAATCACGATTTAAAACGTGAATTACGAAAAATCGCAAAGACGCACAATTTTCGTAGCTGGTGTGTGGACGCAGGTCAAAAGCTCTGCGCCCAGGGGATTTGGGAAGTTTTGGCCATTAATTTCTGATGGCTGAAATTTTCCGTAAAATCGGAATTGCGAAAATTTGGTAAGACGGATTGCTTATAAAAGTAATAGCACACTTCTCCCAATCAGGCCGCAAATTTTTCCAATTCATTGTGTGGGCCTAAAACGGAAGCTCTAGGAGTAGCAGGCCGAAAAATTTGCAGAATAATAAAATAGAATAATAAAAAAATTAAATATGCAAGAGAATAAGAATAATGATAATAATGATAATAAAAAAATAGCATGTAAATGAACACCAGCAAAGCAGGTTATACCAATATAAAAAAGACCTATATTTTGAGGAAGTTAAAATGCTCTTTTCTTCTTATTTCTGAGTCGGAAAGTAGATCTGAGAGGAAGCGTCGGCTGGAGGCTATTCTGCCACACCACTGAAGAGAATGGAGAAACACAGATACAGTATTGTAGCCCAGGGGAGCACAGAGCAGCTAATGAGGAGATTTCACCACCATGTGGATTCTTATAACGCCCAGGCAACTCTACAACCCAACACTCTACCAAAGCTCAGTCTCGCTTTCAGTAAAGTTCAATACATTGTAACAAAGGATGTAATTTCAATGGATATTGGCAATATCATAAATTTACAATTACTCGTTTGAGATGTGAAGTCGCTCGCTGTCTGCCCTTGATGAGAAGTGATAGGGAGCTTTATTGTCGGCATCAGGGCAGAGAGCTTTGTTCGCAGATGCCGAGCCACTTCATCACTATCTGTGCCTATTACAACGCTTCCCGCATCCTTCACAGCCCATTAAAGGCATTTTTTAGCGGCTTCACGCAACGCTTTGATTCACACAATAGCCTTGCTGTAGCATACAAGTGCTTAATACAGCGCACGCCGTAGATTTCATTTGCAACAGTTTGTCCAACAACTCGTTCAACATGAATTACAAGTCCGGTATTTGCATTCCATCAGGGTTTACTGACTCAGTAATTACAGCCGTGAGGATCACAGCTGACGTCTGAGGATAACACTCCATGTGCAGACACATGCATACACACACACACACACACACACAAACACACATCCCACTACCCCGTCCAACCCTGTTTTCAGCGAGAAAGGCAGGTGGGCGGATGGCCGGTGTATAGGAAAGCCGAATGAGATGGCTGTCTCACTCTGCCGCTAGAACAGAACATCACAATCACAATACACATTTTGCCCGCGTCATCGTGCACAAGTCCAACCTGGGAGCTCCATTAGCAGCAGGCTGCAGCAGGTGAAGTGGAAAACAGCCAATTATGTTGAGAGGAGAGATAGAGCATAACTGCATAAAGATCTCCCACACACACACACACACACACACACACACACACACACACACACACACACACACACACACACACACACACACACAGACATACACATACACA
>OMLB01042623.1:0-24060 GCA_900302555.1 Myripristis jacobus
TAGGTCTTCAAGTGCAATTTCTTTTAGTACAGTCACAGCCAAAATACTAAACAAATCCTAAAAAAGTCATTAAAAACTTAAAATTGATTGGTTCCATAAAATACATAAGAAATTTTGAGTATTGGGTCATTTTGGTACCAGTGATGAAGGTCGTTCTTCTTATTAAAAGACACAGTTTTTGTTGCCAAGCTTGGTGTCTATATAAAGCCAGCACATTTGAAAGTTCTTCAGACACAAAAATGGCTAAAACAAGGAACCTAACGCAGGAAACACGCCTGAAGATAAAGATTAAACTGTCAAGAATTTAGTTTTGTTAGTTTTTCTTGTAAACAATTAACAAAAAAATATAATTTGTATTTGTGTGCATCTGTCTAATGCAGCCACACCTTTTGAAACACAAAAAAGATTTTTCCACAAATATTTCATGATAATATTTGAGATTGTGAGATTGTGTAGAATTTTAAGGGTGTCCGAAACCTTTTTTCCACCACTGTACTTTTACTCTGAAAGGATTCTGATCTGCCCTCTGTCTTACAAACGTTTTTGCTAAAAGGTTTGTTTTCCCAGGTCAACTAATACGCACGGCTGCACCGAGTTTCTTACCAGAGTTTCTTATTTCTGTGCTGCATTTTTATCTGAGTGGAACAGTTGCTTCAGAAATAGGGAGTGGGGTGCTGGAGGTTAGGGGTGTGTGGTTATCAAGGACTCAAGATGTAAAAAATCAAGCCATGTAATACACGAACGACCTTTTGGATCTTTGTTTGCTTTAGACACAAGTCAAAAGAAGCTTTGTCCAAACAGTGCTGTAGATTGCAGACACTGAAGATAGGCAGACTGCCTGGCACTTTAGCTAGAGAAGCTGCAGAAGTCAGGGCATTTTTTCTCTCCAGATAGCATCATTCTGCTATGAATCAGTGAAGCATGGCTAGATACTCACAAATTATCATAATGCAAAAGTTGTACTGCCATAAGGGAAATATTACCTTTTTGTATGTCCACTGGGAGAGACTATACGTGCAAAACACACCTCTCCTTATTTCTAAAAGATGGGGAGAAGTGCCCAAGAAAACACTGAATGAGTGAAACTTATTGTAGACAAGACTGTACAGTTTTTGAATAATTCTTACAGGAGGCCTTTTATACTTAATTCTTTAATGTGAGTGTAAGTGTGTCTGTTTGCTTGTTGGTGTTTGTCCAGTGTATTGCAGGACACCAAAGTCAAGATCCAGAAGATGAAGCAGTACCAGGAAAGGTTGATGGAGTCACTGGGAGATGTACTGGAGAGTCATTTCCCTCTTCCTCGGGAAGACGCCGCTGCCAGCAAGAAGAAGAAGGTACAAGAACCTGTCATGTATTTAATGACCAGTCTATTCATCAGAGGCATCTTTTAATAAAGGGAAAAACAATGCATCTGTGTGAGTTAAACCCATTCAAGTGTGGCTTACCAGGACTTTTTTTTTAATTTCCAGGGCATTCCACAAAACATAAACGAAGACCTGATTTCACTCAACGAAATTCTTGAGGTGAGTTTTGTGTCACTGCACACTCGTGACTGAGCACGTAACAAGTTGTAGGGGTAATTATTTAATGTGATGTGTTAAACCAAGTGGCGCTGCAAGCTGCCAGTCGGTCAGGTCTCACAAACAAGTGTAAACTTTCACTCGCAGCCGGATGGCTCTGCATTCATGCAATTGCATTTGTCACCAGGAAAATTTCATTGTTCATTTGATAGTTATGAAAAAATTTAAAGATCCCATATTATGCAGCTCTCATGATTTTACTATCAATTTTTGTGATCAGAAAAGGGGTCAGAATAAGTTTCTTTGTGAATGAATTTGAGGTGGACCAGTCCCAGTGCAGCGAAGCAAACCTGTTGAGTTCTGATGCTGCAAACTTTTGAAAAGAAAAGAAAAAATAACCAAAAGTTATTTAAGCAGTGCCTTCATTAAACATATTGGATAATGTGGAGTAAAGTTTGAATTATTCTAATATGGTATCTTTCAAAGACCTTTATGTCAAATCAGGTTCATCACTGTTTATCACAGTTTCTGTATCAATAAAGCAATAAATGACAAACAGCACCCCAAACCACATGGAAAACTAAACTTCTGAGTAATTTATTACCTTTATTAGCCTCTATCTAGCCTCTAGGAATGGCAACAACATCCATAAAATATATTTCCAACACAAATCTGGCTGTGTGTCTGCCCGTTGAATTACAGACAGCAGTAACTGACAGTTAAAACTTCACAGGAACAGATCCAACACAAACATCTGGTGAAGAGACAATGGGTCACATTGCAAAATAAATCATAAAATACATACAGTATATGCTCTGATCATTAAGCTGTGTAATAAAAAGCCTGCATGCCATATTGTTAGTAACACTCTCTCCCTGTCGCCTGTACCGTCCCAGCTGATGATGAACAAGGTCCTGGAGACGCCACATGACCCCTACGTGACGATAGACGACACATTTTGGCCACCCTACATAGAGATTCTGCTCCGCTACAACATCGCAGTGAGGCACCCAGAGAATAACTTCAAGATCCGCCTGGAAACCTTTTGTTAGGGCAGCAGTCGACTACAGTGTTCCTAGCATCCAGTCCTACAATGTATATTTGTGTATGCTCATATAAAGACCTGCTGTCCTGTGATTTATTGTTTGTATTCTTTCATTTATTATTGTAGTGTTCCTTTTTTTTTGTAAATTGCTCCCCTTTGCTACCACATAAACATGTATCAAGCATGACTGTTGTGTATTTTGTATGATCAGGGCACCTTAACAAAGAGTCCTTAACAAATCTGAAAAAGTCTTGTAATAAAATAAAACTTTCAAGTCTAAACGTATTCAGATATCTTTAATATTGATTATAGAGGCCTTATTTATTTTCACCATGCAGTGACAGGTTCCTTTGCACCACATGTCCAATTACAGTGATCGAGGGCAGCGTTAGAAGCACACCATGCATTGTATCTGCTGAAAAGTTGGACTGCAGGTCCCTCAGTAAATGCTGTTATCCTTTCTTATGCTGTTTATATAAATCAAGAGTTTCAGATGAGTAATACACAGGCTTCACCAGGTATGTTTCTTTATTTTGATCTTTAAATTGGTTGTGAATTCCGACCCGAAAGCCATTAAAAACTCCCTTTAAAAGGGTTAAATGTAGCTTTTTGAAGCCTGCAGATATTCTGATATTAACATATTTTTTGTAGACTTCCACTAAACTTGAGAGCCATGCATGGGACGGGCTGGTTTGACGATCGGCCTCCAAAACGGCACAGTGGCTCTTGGCGCAGAAAATATCCTATTTAGAGCTCATATTGTGAATGGGAGTTGAGGAGGTAAACATTTGATGCGATTAATCAAATTTTAATTGGAAACGGTGAAAGTTGAGTCGGGAGCGGGGCCGTGCGTCAGCCCGGCGCGTCAGCCGCGTCGTCCAATCCGGTAAAGCCGTCGCGTCAGCTCCAGAATTCTTGTGGGCGGAGACGGGATTCCGGTTCCGGGTGTTGTCATATTCCGTTCGGAGGCGTTTGTTCCTCTGATTATGCTCTTATATCAGAAAGTTGGTGCGATTGACGACTAATCACAGAAAAGTACATTAATCTAGGAGAGCCCGTCGACGCCGCGAACATGACGACACGCTCAGAGAGAGAGAAGGCCCAAAAACTCAACGAGCAGCATCAGGCCATCCTGTCCAAAATGCTGAGAGAGGACGACAACAAATACTGCGCCGACTGCGAGGCGAAAGGTACGACATACACGCTGTGGGCCCTATGTTCACATGTATCCCGGTTCCTTTTTAACATTAGAAACTATCAAAACCGACAGTTGTGACCCAACGTCAACTACCGGTGTGGACTCAGTCGGCTAGCTCAGCTAACAGGCTAACTCGCTAGGTAGCTGGCTCACTGGGCAAGTCAGCTGACATCTTCCTTCCCCTTCAGCTAAACTAAGTAGCTAGCAACCCGGCTAACTTGTCTAAATCTACATAAGCTCCCCAGGCTCTCCTCCCCTCGGCCGTCTGGAGCTCAGTGGCAGGGCCATATTGTAAAGGCATTAAACAAAGTGTGTGTCAGGCGCTCTGGTGGAAACTTCCCTCAGGTTTTAAAGCTCACTGGTAAAGAATGTAGGCTGTTCTTGGCAACTGTGGCACTGTAGTCACTACAAGCTAATGCATGTTGGCCCCTCGCTTTCTTCATCTCTCTCTCTCTCTCTCTCTCTCTCTCTGTGTGTGTCTGTCTCTCTCTTTGTCTTTCTTCGCCCTCCTGTCCTCTCTCCCTCAGGTCCAAGATGGGCGTCTTGGAATCTAGGAGTCTTCATCTGCATCCGGTGTGCTGGCATCCACAGGAATCTGGGTGTACACATATCCCGTGTCAAATCAGTCAACCTGGACCAATGGACCTCAGAACAAATTCAGGTAAGGCTTGCTAATCCACTTTTTTTTTTTTTTTTTTTTACACATCCTCTCCTCTTTTCCACAAATCATTTCGAGAGTCATTTCCTACAAGCTGTGTAATGTGAGAGTAAGGAGGTAGATTTGAACGTCTGACCTCTTTTGTCCATCTCTCTTTGCTGTTTCAGAGTATACAGGATATGGGTAACACCAAGGCCAGGCAGCTTTACGAGGCCAACCTTCCAGAAAGCTTCAGAAGGCCTCAGACAGACCAGTATCCTTCACTGTTCGCAGACACTGTAATTCAAAGCAGCCTGTGTGTTCGTTCATTTGTGCCTCGGTTTGTGCGCTTGTTTTCCCTTAACTTTGATCCCAGAGCAGTGGAATTCTTCATCAGGGACAAATACGAGAAGAAGAAATACTACAGCAAGAATGTGACCAACGGAGGCAGTGTATGCATCACTTGCATGTAGATTTGTCACACATCCTGTCAGACAGAGCTTTTATCTCTCACACAAACACCTGCCTTCCCTCGTTTGCACGGCGTTGTCAGCTTCATGGCTTCCTTTCAAAATGAGAGAGGGAAAGAAATTTAATCACATGATAAAGGAATAAATAGTTATTACTTGGAGAAATCGCATGAGCTCTAGCCTTACCTTATAATTAAGGCTAGAAGTAATGAATTACACATTATTTGTTGCTTTTCTTAAAGGTGCATTATTAGTTCATTAAGATAATGTAGAAGTTACACCTGTTGTTAGATTATGTTTGCATTACACCCCTAAACAGCAGTGTCAATTGAGCCATCAAATATATATTGTAGGCCTATAAACTCATATTACCAGAACAAGAAATTTTAGAAGACCCACACAAAAAATAAGGCTCTTTCTTTTACAGTGATAGATTTCAGCATCACAGCTTTATGTTAAGACTTAAGCTCCATAGTGCCTGAGCACATAAAGCACTGATGTACTTGTTAAGAAAAGATAAAGACTACAACACTAATTTCTTACTTTCTGAATTAAATTTATCCTTTTTTTGGCTTGTTTATGATTGCTGTAATTCTAATATTTCCTAGATGGCTTGAAGGTAAGGTTAGATGAGGGGAATCATTTGATTGTTAATACACTAGTAAAGAGGCTAAAGAATGTAACTTACATAATGACTTGCATGTTAATCAGTAATTGTAATGTGATTACTGAACAATAATGCTTTATATTGTGCTGTTACATGAAAAAGAGAAGTGACAACAGTGGTGAATTGCTGTGTAACATTACCCCCGACGTGGTTTTCACTTTCAGTTTTTCTTGTTTTGCTAGCCAAAAGAAAAGGAGAGTAAGAGAGAGAAGGAGTCGGACAGAGGGAGCCAGCTGTCATCCTATACCACGGTAAGTGTTGCTTCGACCCACAAAGATGCATAGATTCTTTCATGAGTTGCTATGACGGCATGTGAATGTTAAGTTTGTCAAGAAGTGCTCTTCAGAATGGACTTTTGAACCAGACAGAGTTTACCAGAGCTCTTTTCCGAATCTAAACAGTGTTTAATGGTTAATTATTACTATCCTTATTGCTTTTCAAGAGCGAAGAGAGCAGGCCTGTCCCCAAAATTAGCCCTGCAAATACTTCAGAACCCTCTGTCAACCTCCTAGGCCTCGGTGAGTGTCTCTCCTCTTCCTCTCTTGGTGAAGCTATGGAATTGCCATCGAACTGTGCTCATGATCTGTTTTTGTTTTTCACCTTGTCATGGTTGGTCTCAAATTTCATTGCTGTCAGACAGAGTTACTGCTGATGACTTGATAAGCTGAATTACAAGTTCCTGATAATGTGCTCTCAATACATGGAACATTCAAATCAGACCTGAGCAGATATCACCGGTCACTGATACTCTAAATATTGGCCCTGGAAGTTGTGTAATCTGTCATGAATAAATCATTGAATTTGACTCACATCATGTGTTGGAGCCCTGAAGTTGAAACTGTTCAAACTGCCATTGTGCTAAATGAAGTTTCAGTGCAGAGTAGTTTTCTGCCTGTTGTCACTTCTGATCATTTATGATTATAATCTGTAGAATGACAAGATTATATCTGTGGAGTCTGCATACTGTTGAGGTGCTGTGTTAAGCTGGATTGAGTTTGTCACGCCTGCACTGAGATTCGGTGTGCATGCCACTAAGAAACTGTAGCAGGCAGTTATTTTGATATGTAATTAATATGCCATTGTGACCTGTGTAAGAAGAAAAGGACTGGCAGGGGTTTTGGTTTTAGACCTAGTTTGGGTCCTGGATCTGTTCCAGGATCCATTGTAAAAGGTCTTGCAGCACACAACTAATAGATGGGGTGGGGCTGTGGATTAGTGCCCATCCATCTTTTAATGTAGCATCTTTGACATTGCTTGTTGGTGACTGTGATTGATCTTGGGTATGAAACATTTCATCTCATTTCCAGCATTTTAAACACTTATTAGGCTGAGAGAAACACAATAGTCACGGCTCAGAAGATGGTGACATATTATTTGTTTTGATTGCAACAGAGGGGGATTGCGTCATCAGGGGAATGAAATGTTTACTGTTGCCTTGTGTTTTTTTGTTCAGTGAGCAGTCAGTTCAGGTGACAAATTTTCATTGTATTTACAGTTTTTCATGCTGTGTGGTCAGTTCACCAGCTGTGGGAGAGACATTTTAGTTACATGAATAAAAGGTAAACACGAATAGGCACGCAGGCTCACATCAACAAATGGGTATATTACTTTACCAAACAACATTTATCTGTTTGGGGATTTTGTTTATAAGTTTGCCTCTCAGCGAGCTGCAAATAGTATTATGATGGCAAAAACAGGAAATGGTCAATGTGAACTGCTGAGCTCTGTTCAGACTCACGCTCTCACTGCTGTTGCATAGTGCATAAGCTTATTTGCCACCTGCAAAACCAGTTTTTTCACCTTTCTCTCACAGACGCACCGGCAGCTGCATCAACTAACAATGGTAGCACTAGCACAACTCAGAACAACAATGACCTGGATATATTCGGTCCCATGGTGTCCAACCCCCTCCCCACATCTGCAGCTCAGTTTTCTCAGGTAAATCCCAGCAACCGTTCCCCAGCTTGGATTTGGAATAAGGCTTAGCTTGGAAACTTTGCTGATTTATATTATAACCCATCAAGTCAGGACAGGTAACAGACACAGGTAGCTGACACTGTTAGTGCTACATGTAACTACAAACAAATGTAACAGTAGTTTCTCTTTTCTTTGCTTATGAATAAATGATACCACATGCCAGTTAAAATGCCACATGGTGCCATTTCAACTGTACATTTCCTGTTTATTGCAAATAAATGAGTCTGTGCATGTGCTTTTGCTCTTTCAGCTTGTACTGAATGTGATGTCTTAAAACCTGTATTAGATAAGCTTTGATTCTTCTCTTCAGTCAGTAAATCTTGAAAACACAGATTCCTCTCCCGGTCACCCTTTTCCCCATGTCTAGGTGAGCTCCAGTAACGCTGCCAGCACCCCAACACAAGCTCCAGCAGGAGGGGGTGCCGCCTCAGGGTCATGCCAGGCAGAGCTGGACCTGTTCAGTGACAGTAGCAGCAGCACTAAAGGCGATGACATGGCCAAGAAGCCCCTGTCCAAGGACTCCATCCTGTCCCTCTATGGAACTAGCAGTATGTCCCAGCAGGCCCCCGCTGGTGAGCACCTGCATGCTTAAAACTCCAAACAAGTTTCACGACTGTTTGTTGTTTACATATAAAAAAAAAAAATTGTGGAATTGCTCACAAGGCTTCAAAGAGAAACATGTAGAAGACAAAAGAACAAAGCCATATTAGAAACAAAATTGAAATAAAAGGATATAACAAATTAGAAACAGGATAGGAGAAGAATAGATGTCTATAAACAAAAATCTGATGTAAAATATAATTTGGGCTATTAAATCATGTAATTATACTCCCATTTATTGTGAAACATTACTGTGATTTTTATTGGAAAAAAGGGGTGTGGGGGCAGGAATATTGTTGGCATCGCAGTGTGGACACCCTCAATCTCGGATGCTCTTTTCAAGCTAGACCCACAACACCCTTAAGAAACATGAGCAGTACATGCCTGTCCTAAAACCATCCTCCTTCATAGTTGTCAAACAAACGCAACCTCTTTGTAACACCTCACTTATGAACAGCACACCATAACTTTATCAGTAGATATTTCTTTTGTAGCCCGTGCTGCTATCTGCTTTTCCCAGATGTAGGTTGTGCATGTTTTTCGCGAGTGTCATAGTAGATTGCCTCACAAATCCTTCTAGCTCCTACAGGGCAGGCCACAACCTGCCTCGGCTGATGACTTTGTGTATTCAGGCGTCTTCCTTCTGTGTGTAAGATCCTCCAGCAGCACTGTGAGCTTTTCACCTGAGGCAGCTCAGTTAATATTAATATTTGCATTAAAATGTTGATGACGATGTGGGCTCTGTACCAAACAAACATCTTTTCTTACAACTGGCAAATGCAGTTTGTAGGTCAGGGTGTCTCTGTGGCACTGCAATACTTGTTGCACTTGGACATATTGTGGCGTTGATAATAATTTGAATATTGATCAGCCCTGTCACTCAGTGTTTGTCCATTTCTGCTTGTCCAGCTCCACAGTACTGTCCAAAGTTCTGTTCCAGAAATTTGCCGCCTGCTTAAATTTCTTTCTAATTAAGGAAAATTGATCCGATGTCATCTATGCATATCACGTAAAATGGGTGCCCACACACTAACACAGGCCTGTATATCACATGCTACACAAGTATTTTTATTCACAGTGAAAATCACGCCATGTTTTGCATAAAAAAAAACAACAACCTGTAAGTCACAGTTTCATGCAAGCTGCTTCGCTCTCAGTTCTGCTTTTCTCTTCCCGCCAGCTGGCATGTTCATGGGCCCCTCCCAGATGCAGTTCCCTGTCCAAGCAACCGCCGGCTATCAGGCCTTCCCTGGCATGGGAACGACCATGCCGCCCACCACCGTCATGGGTGCCATGATGGCTCAGAGTGGGGCAGCTATGATGGCGCCCAATGCGGGCATGATGGTTGGGATGACTATGCCCAACGGCTTTATGGGGAATGCCCCCGCCACTGGCGTGATGGGCATGGCCCCCAGGATGATGGGACCACAGGGTGGCACGATGCCTGCAGGCATGGTGCCTGCTCAGGGCATGTACGCCATCCCACCTGCGCAGCAAGCTCAGTGGAACATGAGTCAGGTACGCAGGCTGTTAGAGAGATGATATGTCAATGTTTTAATTGGTTCTTGAAGTCCATGGTCTCACGTGTTTATTTCTCTCACATCCTCAGATGAACCAGCAGATGTCAGGGATCACTCTGAACGGTCCTGGGGGTCAGATGGCCTTTGGGCAGCCTCCCTCGGCTATGGGAGGTTGGGCTGCCACGGCATCTGGCCAGACTCTCAGCACGCAGCTATGGAAGTGAGCCTTTCAGGGGGTCATTGATCGGGCAGAGTAAAAGAGTAGGGGCTGCAAGGGGTGCAAAACAAATTTTGTGCATCTCTTCACCTCGCTATGAACTGATGCCCGTTTGCAGCGTTGCTGACCCTTCAGAACATGAAAATTGTTTCTCTTTCTTTCTCTCCCTTTCTCTGTCTCTCTTTCTCTCTATTGTGTGAGTGAATTGGGAGTCATACAGGATTACAGCCTGGCAGTTTCTGCCTGTCATATGGTTTTTGATCATAACTTTTATTTTCCTTTTTTGGAAAAAAAACACCATAAGTAAACAAAGTCCCAACAAAAACGACAACTTCAACAACATATCAAAAGCTGCAGGACCAGTTACACAAGCTTTTATTGTATCATTGTATCATTATGAGATTATAGAAAATTTAAAACAATAGTATTTAAAGGGAGAAGACATGGCTATTATGTCTGTCAGTACTGCTCCCAGATGTACAGTGCTGTATAACCTTCTTTTAAAGTACTTGTGGTTGCCCTATAAAATAAAAGTGATAATTCCATTATTTGGTTTGATGTCTTTCTTTAAACTGAGGTGTGGAATTGTGATTTTGAAAGTCCCAGTCCAGAAGTAGAGCTAACAGAAGGAACTGAAATTTGCAGTCACACTGTTCAAAGTCCCCAACCCAGAGGGCTCACAGTTACTTTGGTCACATTACTGGGGAAAATGTGAACCTTCATGTCAACTGAAACAAGCTGTGACTGAACAGAGGAAATGGAAGTAGATTCAACTGGTTTTGACGAGATACTTTGAATAATTTTCATCCTTATATAACTCAACCTCAAATAACCTTGAATATCTTAGAATCTATTGTAATGTAGTAATGGATAATTATATCACATAGGTAAAATGTGATGATGGACCTATCATTTCTGAAGTGTAGGCGCTCTTGCTTCACTGAGAATTAAAGACTGTCTGAGGAGCTCAGTGAAATGTTGAAGTTGGCCTTTTTGCTCTCCTGAAGATAATTATTAGCCTAATATGTAATGTACACCTTTGAAAAATGAAGAAAAGTAGTCTCAAGAAAATACTTTTTAACAACTGCCGTGATGGAGGTCAAACGTGCATCTTCTTGATATCTGGGGATTGGGCCGAGAATTCACAGGTATCAGGTGTAGTGACTGCCTCTGTCCTGTGGGTGGTGATATTGTCATGCTAGAAAACCCCACCAGGAGAGACCTGCTTCACGATAGACTGAATACTATCACACAGAGCGGCTTTTTATTTATCCAAAAAACAAACAAACAAAAAAAAAATCTTGGCTTAAGCTTGTCAGAAATATCCATCCCACACATCGTCTTCAGCACTCTGCCACACTCAGTGTTGAGAACGCTGTGAATGATGACTGGTGAGAACTGCACCACTTGCAAAAAAAGGGTGTATTTTTCATCCACTGCAATTCAAACCATAGCTCCCCTCTCTGAGAGGTTCTTGAAGGACTTGCGCTTTATAAAACAGCTCACTCAAATGTCACACTGACTTCAAACTGAGTTGCTTGGTTGTTAACCTTGGTTAAGTCTTGATGAGTTGAATGTTCCTCTTCACTTCCACAAGTGTGGGAAAATAATTAGCCCTCGTAAAGATTTCTGCAAGGCGTGGTTCACAAAATCATGGATCATGATAGCACATGATGTGTCCACACCACCTGCCTTGTGAGGAAAAAAAACTCATTTAGTCAAGTGTTTGATTTATTTTGGCCAGCTCCTACTGTATATGTATTGAACAAATTTTGGGAATAACAAACTGCTGTGTGGTTTTGATCATCACTGGATCCAGCAGATGATTTTATTGTATTGTATTTATTTATTTATTTTAAGTTTGAAAGGGGGTAAAAATCTAATTATCAGTTTCTCTTTTTCACTCAACACTCTCATTGATAAAATCAACTTCTACAACAGGTTGAAATCCAACACTTGATGGCAGCATTGCACTTCGACACACAAAATGAAAGGGGAGTTGCCCTGTAAAATTTGTGACCAAAATCATCAGCCTAACCCATACAAGCTCTCTGTAAGCATGACTTAAATTTCGATATATATCTTCTATTTTTTTTTCTTCTTTGAAACTCTAGCCTCTTTGATTGTATTTGTTCACTTGTGACTTTATACTTTCTCTAATGCTGCATTATCCTTATGAACTACAGTATGCAACACTGGTTTGAGAGTGCTATAAATATCAAGATTAGTTATTCATTAATGTATTTCTTTTACAGCTGGTGCAATCAGTCTGCATTTGGTGGCATGTTCATTGCAAGTGTTGGAGACAGGCTCGAACACAAACTTATAATTTGGAAAAACAGAGTCATGCAATAGGTACCAGTTTTGTAGGGAAAATGTGCCTCACTGCCTTCTGCCTCTGTGCTGCATTGTTCAGTAGTTCCTTCATGGGCCAGCTCAGTACCCACTGGGTTTTGGATATGCTTATGTAAATTTCAACAGAATGATTCACTTCTTCAAATAGGCAGTAGGTCTGGGTTTTGAATGCACTCCAGGCTTTTGAGGTTATGAAAGCTGGAACATTTTCAGAGAAAGTAATAGTTTGAAATATATTTTACATGCATTAAAAGTCCAATTTTATCGTTATCATTACTGATGAGCTTTGATTTAATAAAAATGCCACTGGCTCAAACCCTTTCTGCACTTAGAGGCACAATCTCTCACCAGAAACCACATTCTGTAACCTCACTAGGTAAACACTGCTAAGCTTCTATAAGCACTTTAAATCAGTCAGTTGGCTCAATCTGGACTTTCAAAGCCTCTGCATTTGTGTGTAGGTGGAAAGATAAGAATAGGGTGAGGTTGCCGCCCAACCTGTTACACTCCCACTTTTTAGCCATCCTGTATGAACTCTCCATTGTTTTGCCCAGCCTTAGCTGCACCCTTATTGAAACAGTTTTGATAATGCTTTAGGATGGCCTGACTCAGAGGAAGGTCTCCGCTTAATGCCAGTAACTGTGCATTTTGATGGCAGGATGGCTTAAACTGTGTAAGTGGTCATGTGTGCTGTAGCTGTGCAGGAGACCCAACTCACAGCTGTGCAAATGGTTGAAAAATCACATTCTCTTAATGATTGGCTGGGTCTGAAAGCCACGATGCTTGGTGTTGTTCCGCTTGCTGACTCTTCAACAGCCTCTAAGCGCGGCAGCAGCCCAGGCAGAGAGCAAAACTTTCACAGTAAGGTCTGATGTCGTTCCCCGTCTGGGACCTTTAGCAAATTGGTTAGGCATTCCTCTCAGCCTCTGTGTCAAACTTAACACGGCTCCAGAATAGAGACCGTCAACAGAGTGAAGAATGTTCCCTCTCTCCCAGCCCCTTTACGTGCCTTTTGACTCGACACAGCAACATTCTTGCACACACTCTGTTCCAGAGAGAGATACGCACATCAGCCTCCACTTTAACTCCCACTCTGCATGACTAATACTTAACTAAACATCTCAGTGATATGAAAGCTTAGTTTGATTTTTGAAAAATTCCCCCTGATCACACTTTCATGCACTCATTCATGAGCCCAGACCTTTTAAGCAGTGTAACACTTCACTTACAGTGCTATTTTGTGAGTAAAGTAATTTTAAACCCAATTGCACTGGGCAAGTTGACAAAGAGTGCATTCTTACTCACAGCGGTGGCTGAGGGAGGTAGTTGCAGGGGGAGGAAAAGTTACCCACATTCTTGGAAAATGTCCACTGCTGCCACAGTGTTACGATGTTAACCATCCGGCAGCTCCACAAAAGCTCTTGGGGGTTCAATCTTACAAAAACCTACCACAATGGTAGCTGTTGAGGGAATGTTACATTAAACTCAACAATTAGAAAGTCCCAAGGATGATTTTAATCCCTCCATTAGCACTCTCACAGAAACTTAACAAATAATCTCTGGCACTCTGCCGTCCCCTCTGCTTTGGCTCTGTGACTTTCAGTCGCATACTGTTGACAGAATTCAGTCAAACAGAGCCGGTTCGCAGCTTCCTGCTATGAGCATGTCACCGACCTTGAATTCATGCATGTCAGCTACTTCAGGACGCCGAGCGAGTAACATCCACTTTGCCTCTTCTCCTGTCAAACAACTTGCTAATCTCCCGACGTCTGCAAGTGTCAGGCCTGCCTCGGATGGCAGAATGGTACAAAATGGACAAAATACAGAAATTACAGGCCATACTTCTTCCCATATTCCAATAAGTATGACTATAAGGCCCTAAGCTACATTCATTGCACATGCAATAAATAATAACAAGGTCATCATTATCACAATTGGCTCATTTAGTAAATCATTATCTTGAATAGATGTATTAAGACAGCTTCCCATCTAATTAATCTGTCAGAACTTTATTGTCTGATGAGATGTGGTTTTTATGATCACACAGCTGTGTTTCAGACAGGGCGAGGCACACCGTTAACTGGTGCCACCCCTCCCTACTGCGCCCACTTCCACTGGTCTTGGTTATCTGGATGTGGTGGTGGTTTAGCCATTGTAAATATGCCATGATTTGAAATGCTGCCCTGGTTTTTGTTGGTAACAGAAACAGATCTTTGCAACCTCGAACATCTCAACTTCATGGTTACTGTCACAATCCGGCTTCCTTGTGCTGGAGTTTGCAAAGTGAAATGTAAAATTAAAAAGGAATTCTCTGAACTCTTCTCTTGTATATGACATGACACGTATTCTTAATTATATAAATATCCATCTTTGTTGTCTGACTCCTACTCCATGATGTTCTGAATTTATTTAACCTTTTAGTCCCTCTGAATGCCAATCGCTTCACATTAATTCATCTGATTTGATTCTAAATGACTTCAACGTATCTGTGTATCTGACCTTAACAACATAGTTTTTCAAACTCACACTAAGAATTTGAGAAGTGGATTTCACAAAATTTGGCCAGACCCTCTTGATACTGTTGGCCCTGTGACAAACAAAAAAGACCCTTCTTAAAACCCTCCCATGGCTAAGCAAGTACACGTCAGGCTGAATGTAAATGGAGGATCAAGAGTGTAAAAATCAGTCTTGATATTTGAAAAAAAATGTCTTGGCAGAGTCCCGGAAAGTAGGTGCAGTCATGAAGCACTTATTTCTGAGATTTCGTCTGCAAAAACTGTCACAACTAAAATTTTATTGGTTGCCTAATCTCTAAAGTGACAGCACTTTTTGACATAATGCCCATGGGACATTATTTATCGGGCCTTTCCAAGGAGAGTTGAAATGAGGTTGCATGTACGTAAATCCTTGACAGCACTTCTCATCCAAGAGGCTTCAGCAGCTCTGACGGACTAGTGGAGAGTCCCAGGTATTTAACCTGTGTGGGGCTGTTATCCAGGTCGCTGATACCACCGGCTGATTGCTGCTCCTCCCTGTCGCGTTGAGGCAAGACATCTGCACGAATCTACAAACAAGTGCAGCTGCCCTCAATTCACCTCTCTTTGGATAACCCTGACCTGGATGACTGAGAATCTTCACAGTCTCCTGTAGTCTGCTGCTTATCTCATTACAGCTCCCTGACTGGGGCTGGATTACTGCTCTGCACTATTTCAAACTTAAAAACACTACTAAAAAAAAAAATATAGATTAAAAATGTGTAGATCGGTTACAGGGCAATCTCAAAAAATGTGGAAAAAGAGTCTTCCTTCCAGCTGATCTCTGCCATCACTTGAAACAATATCTGTGAGAAATACCAGTCAGGTTTCAGAGCTCTGCATAAAGCAGGGACGGCTCCTGACAAAGTGGCAGCTTTCTCCTTGATGCAGGTGACTGTCCAGCACCACTTTTCTCACTCCTCTGAGCACAGCGCTTGATGCAGTCGACCATGACGTATTTCTAAATCACCTGGAAAACTGGTTTGCCATCAAGGACTCTGCTCTAAATTATGTTCTTATCTTGCAAGCAGACCTTCCTCTGTGGTTGTAGGAAACGTTTCCTGCTCTTCCGTCCCACTCCTGGATTGACTTCCCCAAGGTTCAGCTGTCACTCTGTCTGGTCAACACTACATACAAACAGAGTTGTGTTAAACTGCTGCACAGATGATATTCAGCTGAGTGTATGCCCCTTAAAATAAAGGACTCCTATAACTTAGAGAGTGTTGTTTTGTTTGTGTTTTTTACAGTTATTTCATAGCCTCCTTTATATTACTACCAGTTGTTTCCCAAACCATAGCTGTTTAATGCATTTTCCTACCTTAAACACAGTCAATCTTTTCTGTTCATTTAAGTATGGCACAAAAATTACCATGCCTTATTACCTTACTACTTTAATATCCTTTATTTGAGACCAGTACTCCATCACAGTCAACATCCAGTCCTGGTTTATTTTCTCAAATTTCATTTAATGTTGCCTGGAAATTTAGTTTAATGATTGATTTGAAAAGTTTGCACCCACTTCTGGTGGGTTCACAACGCTAACCCCGACCTCCTGATGGGGAGCTCACACAGCATCACATTCACACACTATTTAATCTGACAGTCAAACATGGAGGATATGGGTAAGATAGGTTAGTCTGGTACCAAACAGCATGTTTACTTATCAGTGTTAATTATTGAATATAATAGTCCCGGAAGAGGAGATTTTTTTTACAGACAAAATTCAAGCATCCATCAGTTTTAAATGACACTGAGGCAGCAGAGGATTCAAAGAACATGGTTGCTTGCTTATGGTGCAGTAAATGAGCTGAAAAAAAATGCAAAACCAGTGGTATGGTCATGTCCTGCCTCTCAGAAAGTAAGTGTCACAAAATTTCACTGTGTCACAAAAGCTTTTTGTTTTGTTTTGTTTTGTTTTGGGTTTTGTTTTGTTTTTTTTGGCCCTCCAATTTCTGTTAACATACTTGGCAACCAATCGACTGTTATATAATTTCCTGTGTTATTCCTCTTCTTATGTTTTCTTTGGAACCCCAAAGGTGCAAGAGCTCAATATGTGTGTGTGTGTTTTGTTTTATTTTTTTCATCATCATTTTCATTATTATTATTATTGCTGTTTGTTTGTTCAGTTGCTCATTCAGGAAACTGTTTGCAATATAATGTACAGTTCTTAATGGAGTTGGGCTCCCTTGTAAAAATAACAATGATAACAACAACAACAACAGCAATAATAATAATAATTGGATTAGACCTGACACTCAGAGACAACACTGCTGCAGTCTATATCAAAAGGTCAGTAAACACTGTTTTTGAGGAAATTGAACTCTTTTTGAGTGTAAGAAGCTGACAGCTCTGCTCTAGTGTGCTGTGCTTGACTCTGTTATCACATTGCAGAGCTTTTCTGGTTTGTTAACCTTATCTTAAATCAGCTGCATATTGTTAAGTCTCAAGGGAAGGTTATCAGGGTCCAGCTGCCTCTGTTATCTGAAATTCATAACAAGAGGAACGATGAGGAAAGCCAAGGCTGTGCTACAATGCCCTGAACATCCTTTGAAAAAGGAGCTGGCGCTTGCTGTGCCCTCAGGGTGGAGATTCAGATGTCCAGCAGCCAAACCAAACACAGGCGGTCCTTTTGTCTAAAGTGCCTCGATAATGTTCAATTCTGTGAATCAGAGGCCCGGTTTGATGGTCACACATGAAGACATTTTTACTGTGTGAGGATAAAAAAAGACCATTGTGTATTTGCATTCTCCCATTGTACCGATTTTCACTGTTTTTACTGTTTCAAGTTTTGTTTTAATGCTTATGTTTTTGTATACACGTGGCAGCAAAAAGAATTTCCCTGCAAAGGAACAGCAAAGCAGCCCTTGAGCTCTTGAATTATTGTTATGATTAAATTCCTCATCATAGTCATTTTAGCGTCTTTCACGTACATGCAGACAATTGTAGTTCAATGTTTATTATTCAAATATTGTTTAGGACAAGTTAAATAAAAAAAAGATTTATCTCCTTTCCCTTAATTTATTTGAAACATCTCTTTCATTACCAAAAGCAATAAATCAGTAAAAACATGAATTCAGTTAGGAGTTGTTGTTTTTTTTTTTAGTTTTTGACATATTTACTCCTAGCTTGTCACATATCATTTTTGGATGAGCATATAAATAATCGTTAATAAGCCAAACTGGATAAATAATATGGCTTCCATTAACAAATGACCACCATTCATGCCTCATCACAAAACTGGTTCAATAAACAGTATTAACAGTTTTTCCAGTCATCATGCAAACTAATGCACAGCTATGTCTGCCAAAGCTTTTAAAAATCAACCCAGGGAGCCCTCACTAATCATTATACAGTATGTGCCAATGGCCGGCAACGTTTGTGAGTGCCAGTTTTAAAGTCTTTAAAAGACTTAAAAAATAGGAAAAAATCCTCTTTTGTACATTTACTGTTAATGTGCCACTTGTTAAGCTACGTCAGGTTGCCTGTTAGGATGCCTAAGGTTGCTGAGCCCTGGTATGCACCATGATATCCTTAATTATCAAAGCAAGCATCAAGTCAAAATGGCAAGTTTTGCTTTCATGGGTGCATGTGGTCTTGATCTGCAGAAGATCCAAATGAAGACCAGAATGTGGTGCAAATAGGTCAATATGTGGGTTTGTGAAAATCCTCAGAGGAGTATGGATTTTGAAAATCCGAGGGATTGCGTTTTGCAATATGAACTGCTCATTCTTCTCCAAAACCAATATTACACCATCATCTCAGAATTTTGCACCCTCATAACTTCTTGCACATCTGATCTGGAGGGATTGCGGTTGCTGTGACCTTTAAATTACATACAGACTAAGGTACAGCTGAAACGGTCTTTCTCTTGTTTTTGTCTCTCTCCTCTCTCTCACTCACTCTCTCTTACACATATATACACACACACACCACACGAGCAAATAGTTTTCCTCCCTCTCTTTTACACAGACACACATTAAGGCACAAGCAGTGAAAGAGCCCCACCCTTCATGATCCTGCATCCTGACACCACACTGGTCGTCTGCTCTCAATCAGGGCTCATAAGAGGGAGCAAAGTGCAGCACTGATAGCAGCTCCATCAACAATGTCTGTCTTTGTTCAGGCAGTCAGTATTTGCTTTCCCACTGAATGTTCCCCTACTAAGCGATGTGTGTATTGTTCTTGTCTCTAGGTGACAGGAACACTCCGAGTTAGATATAGTCCCTGTAATGCTGTGTTGAAAGCCTCCAGGGCAAAGATTAGTCAACCATTGGGTGTGTCGTATTTAAAAAGCCTTTTCACCACACCCAGGGTCATTTGCCGTGTGGTCACCGAACTTGCACTTTTTCATGGTGTTTTCTGGCTCTGTTTGAGTTAGAAAGCATCAAGTCAAACATGGATTTTGAGCTCTCTTCTTCTCTAATGCCCCAGTGCTTTCTTTTCCACCCTGGAGTTATTAGTCATTGTTCACCCCTTCCTGACAACAGGAACCGTTATGTAATGTAGGTTTCCGCACCCTCGTCACCCACCTCCCATAATATAATACAGTTGTCATGACAACTGCCTAAACACACTGTTGTGATGGAAAAAGATACAGGCATGTGTCGTATCTGTTAATGAACTGCAGGATGTCTGAAAAAGGTGTTTTCGTTACGGTAAAGTTTGTTAAGTCACAAAACAAGCAGTCGTAGTTTGACCAGCAGATTTATTTTTCACAGACAAGTCACACACACACATACACACCCAGACAAGCATTTTCCTATGAGTTGTACATTTTCTGCTTCGTAAATTTTGCACATCTCTCCACACACATATCTTCACAGGTATTTCAAGAGCAGTTTTCGTCATTTTGTGCAACAGCTTCAAATGTTTACGAGCTGGTGTAAAGCTGTGTGTGTGTGAGTGTGTGTTCGTGTGTCTGAGAACAGCTTGTCCTGCCAGTTGCACTCCTAGCTGGAGCTGCGCACGGTGGTGGTTGTGACTGTGGTCTTGGAGCCCCCTGTAGAAAGAACATAAACTCATTATGGCCTTCCTGCACGTTGTCATTACACAAATTGCACTGTATAGAGAGTTGTTTTATAATGTTTGTCCAAAACAGAGGTCACTTACCTGAACCAATGGGCCTAAAATAACAGAGAAGAAAGGGAAAGAAAAGTAGAGAGGAACAAAATGAGTTGCATTTTTGGCATCATTGTTTTATGAGTCAATTTGACTGTAGCACTTCTTTTGGTCATTTGAACTATGTGTATTCACAATGTGGTTTGGCCCATGTGTGATAAGACTGTGGTGTAAGGTCCTTATAAAGATGCTTTGCACTGTGAAGTGTGTAAGGGCTTTATATTTGAAGTGCACTGTCTTTGTGCTCCTAGTTCACTGGATAACAATCCCCATAGCCCTGTGTAACTGGGATTACCTGGATTCCTCTGTCTCCAGGAGGCTCCTGTAGGTTGCAATCTCCTGCTCCAGTCTGGTCTTGATGTCCAGCAGCATCCTGTAGTCCTGGCCCTGCTGCTCGATGCTGGCGCGCACATTGGCCAGCTCGGCCTCTAGCATGTTGATCTGGTTCTGGAAGCCAGCGAGCATGGCACTATACCGGGCCTCTGTCTCCGCCAACGTGTTCTCCAGAGCCCCTTTCTGTCAGGCAGCAGAGAGGACAAAAACGGCTCAATAAAGTACTGTGGAAGACCATTGTTACTTGTAAACCAGTTTTAAAAAAGTTAAATTGTAATAGCATTGCACATTGAAAGGTTTAGTCTACACACACAAACCACACCCTGGATTACGCATGTGAGACACAATAGCTTGGCTATGTTCACATGTATGTCAGACACAAAAGCCCAATTATATTTGCAGCTTATTCATGTGATAATCTTTTTTGTACCTATTATGAAGGAAAACTATGAGTACGACTTGCTATGCTGACTGTGTCTCTTAAGCTCCAGTTTACTTTGCTCCTCCACCACTATTATTAGGCAGCACAGGAGCCATGTACCATTCTAGCAGAGAGTGTTGAATGATTAACTGCAGCTGGGCGCTGATAATCCATGAGAGAAAGGTTTTAGCCCATCCAGATCTGCATTCCTTCAGCTTTGTTAAAGCCCTTTTCTGTCTTCCAGAATCTGAGCAGATGTCTGTGAAATGTTTGGCTCAGGAAAAGCCCTTCCCATCTCCACAGCTCCCATCACTCATGTCTCTCCCTCCTCCTTCAAGTAAAGCCTTTCTTCTTGTTCCCTCCCCTCTCCTCTTTACCATCTATCACAGTCTGTTTCTCTATCTCCCCTGACAAGGCATGGAAACTGGATTTTTGCTCATATAAGGCAAAGATCTTGAATTGTGAACACGGTCTGTTTTCAGGGTGCGTGACTCACCATACTGAGCTGAGACTGGAGCTCGATTTCTAGGCCTTGCATTGTGCGCCGCAGGTCGTTGATCTCTGTCTTGGACGTCTGGATTGTCTCTGTGCTGATGGCCACCTCCTTGGACAGTGTTGCTGACTGCAGAAAGAAATACAGATACAATTAGAAATCCTGGTGAATACTTTCCTTCTTACTAATTTCTCACAGAGTGAAGATAATTACAGTTATAGAGCCACTGAGGATTTACTCAGTAAACATGCATTTTCATGTGTGGTCTTGCTTTGTTTATGGGAGGCTGTTCTGGGGTTTTTTTTTTGTTTGTTTTTTTTTTACCTTGTCATTAAACCATGCCTCCTGGTCGCGACGGTGTTTGTCTGTGATGGCTTCGTACTGGCTGCGGATCTCCTCCAGGACCTTGTTGAGGTCCTGTTGTGGCGCGGCATCCACCTCCACATTGACTGTGCCGGTGAGCTGAGAACGCAAGGCTGCAAGTTCCTGAGGAACCACAGGAAATAAAAGTCAGCATAAAGATGGCGTAACTCTCCACGTTTGAGCATAGCTCTACAGCTTATGATCAGGCAATGTCAGTGCTCTCCTATTCCCATGAAATGGAGCACCATTAAGGAATAACATATATAGCTAGGAGCCCTGCAGCACCAACCTCTGCGTGATTCTTCTTGAGGTAGGCCAGCTCATCCTGCAGGCCCTCAATCTGCATCTCCAGGTCGGCCTTGGTCAGAGTGGTCTGGTCCAGAAGGCGGCGCAGGTTGGCGATGTCAGCCTCCACTGACTGGCGCATCATCAGCTCATGCTCAAATCTAATTGGTTAGGAGAGTGGAGGACACCGGCATGAGACAGTGACATCACGCTTGTTTCTTTCTTCTTTGCCGAAGACAAGGCGATGACAAGTCTGCAGAGCACTTGAGCGTTCATGCTTACTTGGTTTTGAAGTCGTCAGCGGCCAATTTGGAGTTGTCAATCTGGAGCAGGATGTTGGCGTTGTTGATGGTGGCCGCGTTGATCTTAAAAGAAGCACACCGTTTGGAGTTGGTCAGTTGGAAACACTTGATGGTGCAGCAACATGCAGCAGAATTTTTATTTTGGGCCAAGATTGGTTTTGATTTTGATAATCCATCTCTGCCATACTTCATAAACTTTTACAGCTTTTCTACGTACTAAAATTGCAAACTGACTTTTTTAACATTCTGCTACAGTGTGTCAAAATCATCACACAGTGAGGACCCACAGCTGTATCTTCATTGTAACAGGGTAATAATGGGTCATCTTATTGACAACAGCAGTTCAATATATTACATAATGCAGACCCCAGTTTTGCTTTACGTGCCTAATAACATCTCTGCCCTTCAAAAAAGCCAACCTTTGATAATCATTAACTGTTCTGCAAACATTTGTCTCCATGCACCTGTAGTGCTTGTGGTTGTGGCTGTAGTAGAGTTTACCTTGTCCTTCAGGTCGTTGATAATGGCCCAGTAGTTGCTGTAGTCCCTCTCCGCTGCAGGGCCCTTCTTCTCGTAGTACTCTCTGATCTGCAGCTCCAGCTTGGAGTTGGCCGCCTCCAGGGAGCGAACTTTCTCCAGGTAGGAGGCCAGACGGTCATTCAGGTTCTGCATGGTGGCCTTCTCATTCAGGTGGATGGTGTTCTGATCCAGGGCACCGGACAGATCGAAACCACCGCTGCCTGCCCCATAGCCGCCACCAAAACCAGAGGAGTAGGTGCGAGTGGAGGTGGCCATGGAGATGCGGGGGGCCGAGCTGCCTGCCACGCTGAAAGCCTTGGGGGCACTGGAGGTGTAGCCCACATGGCGCTTGGTGATGATTGAGGAACTGCCGCTGGCAGGGCCACTGCTGTAACGGTACTGTGAATACATGTTGGCTCACTGGCTGCTGGTCAGTAGAGGAGACGAGGAGAGAGGACCGTTATACAGCTTCAGACTCTGAGAGTGTGGACTTTGATAGAGGGAGGCTGGCCCCTGATATACTGCTGGGCCTGGGGCGGACCTGGGGAGCTGGAGGGAGGTGGAGCGGGGAGGAGACTGGTGAAGGGAAAAGAGGGAGTTTGCCATTACAGTTTAGCAACAGTCTTGGCACAGCCACCGTCTGTTTGCCTTTAAGGACGAAGGCTCAGTTTCTTTCCACTCCTGTGAGGAAACTGTTAAGGAATGTGTACGATTCTGTGTGTGTGTGTGTGTGTGTGTGTGCATGCATGTGAACCTGTCTCTAACTCTCTGTCTACTATTGGCGTTTACTTTTGTAGTCTTGATCACACCAGTTATTTTGTTTTCCTTCTAATGCAAATACAAAAGGCGTGGAATAATTGCTTTAGTGTCCCACCATTAGTCAACATTCACATCGGGCATGTTGAAAACATTATCTGTCATCGGTGTTCCTCGTAAACTGTGCTTGATGATAAGATTAAGTTAAAGTTAAGTTAATCTAAATGAACCCTTTTATCTCACATTCATCAGGTATCATAATCAGGCCATGTGGCTGAGCTGGTATGAATGATGGCTGTATACATCATTGTTGTGGAAATTATTTATTGCTGAAATTATTACCTGTCTCCAATATTAGATCTATCAGCATGAACTCACAGCAACACACTGTATCAACTGACAGCAGCACTCATATTGGATAAAGGATTAAAAAAAGATAATGAAAAAGACAATAATTAGTACTTTGGATGGGATTTCACGAGATGTTGCAGTCATCCAGATAAACTGAGCATGTAATTACCACAGGGCACATAACCAGTTGCATTAAGTTCCTGTAGTACCGGACCTCAAACCACCATTGTCTTTCAGTCTAACCCATTTAAGGGAAAATGTCAGTGGCCCATTGTTCAAAATATCACACAAAACATCCTCACTAGCCCTGTATCCTGTGTGTGTGTGTGTGTGTGTGTGTGTGTGTCATTTTTGGGTTATTCCCAGTGGAGAGATAGGT
>OMLB01042627.1:0-23536 GCA_900302555.1 Myripristis jacobus
CGAGCTCAATGATTTGTGTGCAGCTACAGAGGGCTATGCTAGAATTTTTATGATTTTTGTTAGTGGTATTTTGGTGCTGGCAGTCGTCACCTGGCACTTTTGTGATCTTGGCCATGTTGTTATCTTGCTTGTAGTGTGCTAATAATAGCATATGAAGAGTTTTTAGCGTGGCAGCAGTGGCCATGTGTGATCAGGTGGTTGTGAAGCTGAAGTTAAAGGGGTAGTTCATGCATTTTCACTCTTCCCCCCCAGCTGTTCCGTAGGACAGTAGTGGTGCTATCTTGCTCTCATTGTTACTGAGTGCTGGATACTGGCTGGATGCTCCACATGCTACCTACCAGTGAAGTGGACTTGACAGTGTTTTGTCAGACAGACCAAAATAGTGTTCATTCACATTCTTAGTTTTCCTGAGAGCTGCAGTATTGTTGTGTTTTTGATCATTTAATTTTTTTTTCAATGTAAAATGTGTGTAAATTGTGGTAAATAAGCCAAACATTCAAATTCACCAGTAAGGTCCTTTGAAATGCCCTTGTTTTGGGTGACTTTCTGTTATGGCTTTTTATACATTATGTTTAATGTTGTAACTTATTTTATACTGAATTTTTATGCATTGTAATTTCTTTGATGCAACTCCAAAGCTTCAGGTTTTGGTAACAGGTGGCATGTCTGAAAAGAGTACACAGTGCAGAAACGAATACATTAATTTATCATCTTTTCATTCATCACACTGACGTGATGACAGTGAAGTGAGACCAGGTGAGGGGATGATCACAATATCTTGATGTGCTCCTGTTGTACAGGACCTATTCTGCTGACATTCAATCCGAACTTGATGGGACAGACGAAGAGGGGCTGGACGAGTTTCCACACACCTTTTCCCCAAACTTCAACCCGTACAGAGAGAGTGGGTACCCACCCACCCACACACACACACACACACACACACGACCACACATTACACCCAATATTTCTGCTGTCGTCCTATAGTCTTTTCTGAGAGCAGCTCATTAATCTGAAGCTGCTTTTAATATTAAGAAGACTAAATGTTTGCTGTTCACTGGAGCAAACCGTGGTAACAGAAACGACTCTCAAACCTGCTCTAGATGGTCACCTATTATAAATACTTGGGCATTTGGATCAATGACGAACTCTTTCAAAATGTAAATGTTAAGAAGCTGCAGATCAAAAGAAAATGGAAAATGAATAAATAAATAGAAAATTATATGTCTTTGCCCCACTCCCCAGGAAGGAATTAATTGTAAGGAGACAGTTATGGCACACATCATTGTTGGTTGGCCGTCATTATCAGTAAGACCGTGGTGGCTTACAGCACATAACGTCGTGCCTGCCAGTGAGGTCCATGAATAACCCCTGACTGATTTCTTGTCCATTCCTCTCTGGGCAGGTCAGATCAGTGCTGTCTCGTTTAAAATACAGGCTGTTGAGAATGGCATGGTGACCCTGAACATCAGCGATCCCATCACCCCTGTGCGCAGCAGGCAAAGTGGGAAGCTGCTCACCATCAGAGAAATCCTCCGCAACGACCTCAAGTATAAGATCATCTACTACAAGGCTGGAAGCACTGGGAAGGTATTGTACCAGTTAGTTCGTTTTTTTTTCCTACTATACAACAATAACGCTCAGCCTCAGCGTGATACAACATTGATATCACGTGACTACATTTCTTAACACATGATACTTTTTTCAGCTGTCATGACTCTTTTGTATTCACTCATTTTACAGCAGAACTGCCTTGGTACTGGCAGGCCAGTTGTATTTCCCATAACTTGAACAACAGGTGGTAAATATGACAGCTTCTCTTTTCAAGGGAGGCCTGGCCAAAAAAAAAAAAAAAAAAAATCAAGACAAAAGTTTCAAACAGACTGCATGCAAAAAATCTATACGCTCATTTTGGCCTCAAAATCCTGTATAACATGCAAAATAAAAGCAATCTGTCAAACTTATGCTAGAGGCAGAACATATTTTGTTGAAATTTGATAATGGCTGTATTTTAAAATAAAATGGTCATTATCAAATCAATCAGAGTAAAATCCTGCTCAATCCAGTATTTGTTTGCTATTTTTTACATTATCTAAATAGCAATGAACAAATGTATAACCTTGTTTCTAATATTGGAAATTATGTACAGAGAATGTTGCCTGTGGGTTTTTTTTTTTTTTTTTTTAACCCAAACCTTTTGCTAACCTTAACCAGGTAGTTTTGGTGGCTGAAGCTAACTGAACTGCGACTGTTGGGACTGCTGTCAGTGCACATGCATGCTATGGCGTGAAAAGCTTGGCATTCAATTACCAGTCATCTCTTCACAATGGAAGTCTGTGGGGGCTAAACGGTGTTAAAAGACACGCAAAAAACAAAAAATGAGTTGTGAAACACGTTGGTGATATCACGTTGGTGAGAGAGATGATTGAGTGACCAGCATGTGACTGAGTGCTCCTCTCCTTCCTTATAGAGAGAGAACATCTCGGACACCAGTATAGCGAAGCTGTCTAACCTGGATGCAGGAGAGAGCTACTGCTTCAAGGTGGCCGCCTTCATACCCTCCAGAGCCACAGCCCTGCAGCTGGGACCCTGGAGCCAGCAGGTTTGCTCAGAGGCAAAGAGGAACATCCTGCACGGTAAATACAGCACACACTACATCTACACACACCACCCAACTCTAATGTCCAGCTGGGACTCAGCCAGCTGAACTTCACATACTGTGGAGGTTACATATCAGTGTAGACTTCAGTGTAGGAGAGCTTGCTGCAAATAAATATTATCAAAGTAAATTGAGAGGACTTTAAAGGTGCAGAGGGTGGATTTAAGTGGGGACCCTGTAGACTCAGCTGACCAGAAATGGTGGAATAAGCAAAGTAATTTGACAGTTGAGTCTACATGGTTCTCATCATGGCCCAACTCACATGCTTATTTGTGTTTTTTGACAGTTGATTCTAATGTCTCTCACATAGATCAGTCCCCAGCAGTGTGGCACAGTGCACCTTTAAAGGGATAGTTAGCCCATCCTGAACTGAGTACTGGATACTGGCTGGATGCTCCAAATGCTAACTGTTAGCCTAATGCCCTGAAACTGGACTTCCCCCCAGCTAACATTCTTAAAAATAATCCACTCAAATTGTTGAACAAACAAAGTTTGACTTTTGTCATCATCAAAGCATTAACAATAAAAAAAAGTCTGGAATAGCATTAAAAAACTTTAAAAAACAAAAAACCTTAGAAACAATGGAGCTATTTTCTTGTGTGGCGTGGAGTGATACAGGAAATGCAGAAGTTACTGGATCTTTCTGGATGTTGATTACAGGAAAAATACCATTTTAAACAGTAATATGAGCAAACCCATCATCCACATAGTCTTGTGTACACATCTTTCATTGGATTAAGGCTGTTATTTTTCAGAATACTAGCTGGGGGGAAGTCCAGCTCAGTGGCAGGAGGCTAACAGTTAGCATTTGGAGCATCCAGCCAGTATCCAGCACTCAGTAACAATGAGAGCGAGATAGTACCACTACTGTACTACAGAACAGCTGGGGGAGGAAGAGAACTAATAGCACATTTTTCAAAATGAGTGAACTGTCCCTTTAAGATAAGATGAGAAGAAACAAAAATGAATTGTGACTAAACTGGATTGTTGTAGCAGAAAATAGTAACAGACAGGGATTTAGTGGAAGGTAAATGTACCAAGTTTATGTGCTGAGATTTTACTTCCAGTCTCAGACTGACATCAAGATGATTAGTAAGTTATAAGAAATATGGATGCAGATTTGCTAAAATAGCATTTAGGGAAATATGTGCATAATCTTGCCACTTAGTTGTTGGAGCTAAGAGTGCAGTTTTTGTCTCATACACAAAGAAATTTATATGAATCATGTCATCGTCTTCAACCAGTATTTTATTCATTAAAACCCATTTATCTACCCATGAAAAAGAAAAGACGGTGTGTCTTCTCATTGTTCCCCAGAGCTGAGTGTTGGAGCGTTAGTTGGTCTGCTCTTCATCCTGCTCATAGTCATCAGCATCATCGTCATCGTGACAATCCTCTGCTGCAGACGCTGCTGATGAGCAAGAAACACAATGCTCCGACCACTGGCACAAGCCTGTGTGTGTGTGTGTGTGTGTGTGTGTGTGTGTGTGAAATACACGGAGCAGGTCTCCTGTTTTTTCTTTTTTTAAATGTGTGTGTCCAACACTGGCTTGTATTTTCTAAGAAAACATTATTTCATATTGCTATAGTCAATAAATAGAATGTATTGCTGTATTACATGGACTGCAGACATTATTCAGCACATCAAGAAGCAATCTTAAATTCATTCTTACAATCTTAAATTCAAGCTTTCAAATGAGACTCCCCCATATTCATGATATGTTTATAGATTCCATTTCTTACCATCCACTCCTTCAATGGTACATTGACTTTAATGTATTTATTGTTATTTATTTTCCTAGTTTTTCTGGGACTTTCCATCCTTGCCCAATGTTTTATAGAGACTGTTAAACTCCAATGTTCATTGCCTTGTTGTTGTGATTATGAGATTAACAAACTGCAATTGCAATACTTTTGTCTTTCATGTAAAATAAACTTTGTTGATCAAAAGGACAGAATATGTAACATTTGGCAAGTGTTTTGTCAATTTTTGATAAAAAAAAAATAATAATAAAAAGGTGAAATACTGCCCTGAAATCTCTGCAGCAGCTGTAATGCTTCCTGCCACCGTGGATGGAAACTGGCCTTCTGATCCAGCCTGTTGGATAAATATCTACTTGGGACGTTCTCATCATCTCATGTGGGAACCTGATTAAAGGGAGTCGACCAAAACCCCATGTTTGCCTCATTTTCAGTTTGAGGTGAATAAGGCCAAATAAAAATCTCACTGTCCTCGTGCCGCTTCCTTCTACTGGCTAATATTTGGTCCTCTGGTGTCCTCTAGTGGATAAGCAGCTTCCACAGCAGCTTGATGCCTGAGGGCAGACAAGGGGTCTCAAAGGTTTGGATGTTCTGCAGACTTTAAACCATGGACCCCCGTTTGAAGTGGTTTTGCCCTGTAGGGGCCCTTAAATCAAGAGGTATTTGGTTTGTGTTCAGTGTTAAATCCCCACGTTTTTGGAAGACGTCAATTGAAGTTGCTCAGGTTTTAAAGGGTTAAACTATTTTGATGTCTTACTTGAACACAGACAAATTGTGGTGAGATTAGACCAGAGAGAAGAAAATGTGAAAATGATCCCTCATACATTTTCTGCATTATAAGTAGTAAAGTAGAAACTGAACTAGTAGTCATTGTGCTGAGGTGGAAAACCTCTCAAGGACCCTTTGGGGTCCACAGACCCCACATTGAAAACCACTGCTCAAGAGCCAAACCATAACATGCTCTTCAGTGAAGACAAGTGATGCAATATGGCTGAATTATATATTATAGTTCTTTATTGTTCCAACACAGAACGTCACATTTAGACAACAATACATACATCACACACAAAGTTATTATTATCATCCCAACAAACCATAGCTTTACCATGGCAACCATGGCAACACACACAACTTGTTATTATGATTTCAAGCCCACCATGGCTTTTAAAGTGCATACATCAGTATCATAGAAAACACACTGCCAAAAATGAAAAGGTTTGGTAAGCAGTTTGATCTCTTTTTCTTTGAAGAGAAGTGGATTTTACTTCACTCACAACTGTGAAATGACAAGCTAAATGATAGGATACCACCGCCTCCAAAACAAACAAACAAACAAACAAACAAATAAATAAAAAAATAAAAATCTGCTACTGAAAAGTGAGAGAGTAAAAAGATCAAATTGCTTGCTAAGCTTGTCATTTGTGCCAGTGCATGGATGTGTTAGTTGTACTTGATGAGTTTCTGTACAGTGAGACATGGAGCTGGCAGGCAGTGAGAGCACAGCAAAAAACACTCCAGCATCACAAGGCTTTCGGTCTTCAGTCACTTTCTTTAGTTTATTATAAGAAAAAAATAGCCTGTCTTCTTGTGGAATTATTTAAAGTAACAATCTATGACATTTTCAAATAAATCTGTCGCCCATTGCTAGAACACAACAGTGATTCAACCAATACACTCACAGCTGTTTCCTGCTGCACAGGAAGTGATGCGTTCAGGTTTGTTTGGTAAAAAAGAGAACTGGATTGTTAGCATGTGCAGCAACTGCCACCATGGCTGAACAGACGAAAAAAAAAAAGAGTCAGCTAAAGAAAAGAAACACAAATGCCATCAACAGAATGTCTCACCAAAGATTAAAAAGACAAAACATTAATAACATGACCTACATTATAATATAATAATTTGAGGAAATTGAGGATTACCACTTTAAAACTTTGAATCCCTGGATTTTGTATGATGATTTTTGGATTTTTTATAAGTAATAATATTAATGATTCATTTTACAAAAATTATGTTATTTTTGCAAATTTTATGGTCTTTATAGTCAACTTTATAGTCAACTTTCTAATTTTAGGTAATTTTCTTGTAATTTTTTAAGTATTTTTGTTGCTAATTTTCAGATCTTTTTCTTGTAATGTTTTAAACTTTAAAAAGCTAATTATCTGGTAATCTTGGAATTCTTCATTACTTTCTTGCTAATTTTCTGGTGTTTTTTTGGTTATTTCTTTTGTAATTTATTACAATATTTATGGTAATTTTGTGGCACCCTCATGGCAATTTTCCTGCAAATTTTTGTCCCAGTCATGGTAATTTTCTTGACAATTAAATCTACGGATATAATGTTTTCAAAAGGAGTCAAGTGACTTTGTTCAGGTTTCAAAGAGAAAGGAGATTATCTGATCATCACAAATGGAAATATGAATCATATTAATGATTCATTTTAGAGTAGAGTGTGGATACTCAACTGAGCCCAGTTCTGTCGGGTCAGGTTCAAACAAAAATTTAGAAATTACATTTGGGTTTGGGTTGTGTTCAGTCAGTCGGGTTCAGTCATGTCGGCGTTATTTTAGTGAAACTCTGGTGTGAAAAAAAAATAAATAAAAATGATGGACCTACTGTCTGTTCTGCGCAACTTCCTGAATAGTACTGGAGTTTACGTGACGACACTGAAGGCAACACGTAGGCTATTTCAGGCCGTAAATGGAACCTAACGATGGAGGCTCGGGTCGGGTTTGGACAAAAATATGCAGTCCGGTCTGCACTCTAGTGCAGATATACAACGGACTGTTTCAAATTTGAATACAAAACTATATTTCAATCTAAGAGTAAAACACCCATAAAGAGGAATTGTTTTTTGCTGTGAGATGAAATGAGAATGAAACGTGTCACACTGATTCTTGAGACAAGTTTCAGGACTGGGCACTGCTCACTTTACAGTCAGTTCAAAATGTCAAGAAAAATTGGGAAACCACTGGCTGACAACCGAGCTTCAGTCTCATTAGCGCTTGGATGCAACAAGGTTCTCCACAAACAGACAGAAGTGAAAGTGAACTGAAGCCAGCCCTGGAAGACACAGCATTCACCAAGTCCTTATGGCTCCAACAGTACTGAATTATTCATCACTAGTATTGTAGTCTACTAGTTTTGTATAGACTGACTTGATTATTGCAACTTGTGTCATCCAGATAGGTTTACATAGGAACAGAAATGTATGGTTTCTATATTGACACTGGCCATCTGTTCACAGCAGGCCTGCCTCAGCAACCAGTCACAGACCAGACTGCTAGCTCAAGCTGCCTCCTGTTTAATAAGCATTTCTACTAGTTGAGAATATTCTGAGGTTTAAAGACAGACAATGCCGTTTCAAAGGGTAGGATCCCTTGTTCGGACGTGGTAAAGAAGGATGAGTGCCACTCAGTTCTCAACAGGACAGAACTTAGAAATGCCTCAGGAGTTCAGGAGCATTCTGCTCCATTTTCACAACATTAGATCCAAGAAAGGCATTTCAAAGTGTTGGAACTGCAGTAGTGGTGGTTGTGACAGTTGAAATTTTGTTACAGCGTTCATGTTGGCAATTTGGGTGACCTCATTTGAAGATATCACTGCACTTGATGAACTTCCTCTAGCTTGTCATGTTCTTTAAAACAAAGGTCATGCTCATGGACTTCTTACTGCTTTTTATTTAGTTCTGATGTTGGTGACACAAAACTGCAATGCACCTCCATTTGTAGGAGGACTGAGTAAGAACAGGTGAACTAAATAAAAACAGTTAAGACCCTGTATTCAAAGAACATGGCAATTTGGGGGATCCCGTGATCTTCCCTCCTGTGCAATCCACAAGCCCAACTTGTGCCAAGCTTCTATGTTAGAAATAAGACAAACAGTCTGTCTGTCAGCAGTTAGTCCAGAGTGGCATTTCTCAAACTCTAGTTCTGGAGTGAAAGTTCTGCTACATATTTGAGAAGCTATCACATTCAATTTGCTACTCTGAGAATAACTACTCAGCTTTCCAGAACTCATGAATCACTTGTCCCCTGTAAGGGCCAAGAGCACTGGTCAGTTTGAAACAAATCATAGTAGGTTAATTAATGGCATCACTGGGCATCAACAATATGGAAGTAAACTTAGTTTGCTGTAGTAAATCAGTAATATCACAACTCTTCACTGGCCAATCCCTCTGGGAATGAGAGCAGTTCCAGACCTCAGGAATCACCATGTAATTAAAAAGTGTGGGCACGGTGATTCACAAGGCTGGATCCAGGCTCTAGAACAAGAGCAAGACTAGGAAATCAGATTGTTCACCAGGGAGCTCTGCTGAAGCTAGTTAGGAAGATTGTTAGTCTGCCAGCCAGTCAGTCAGGAGTTTGAGTGTCAGGGTACAACCATCTGCTTCATATCATCTTAAAACTGTGGCTGGATCCCCCTAAGAACACATCAAATGATTGGTGAAATTCAGCTCTGATTTCCTCGTGGCTGCAAACGGGAAACCAGACTTTCAACTTTAGGTGTTTCATGGCCCACATCAGGCACTGCCAGCCTGACCATGAATGCAACTTTATTTATGATTTACAGTTCCTCATGTATAATGAGTATACTATCCCTGAAAATTTTCCTCATTAGCCGAGACTGAGCAAAAATTGAGGAAATACCATTGAAACCTGGAAGTGTGATATATTTCTATGACAAATATATGCATTTAGCCTGGTTTTGGAGATTTCCTTTTTGCTTTAATTTTAGTTTACAATAACCTTGCCACATACATTTTCATTAGATTTTTTTTTTTTATCATAATGTCATATACTCATTTATTTATTTAACTGTATTTGTCTTTTTTTTTTTATTGTTTGGGCGATGGGATCACAACCTGTCTTAAACATGTCTTGAGTATTTTAAGAGAATAATAATATATTTATGGAAGTATGTTAGCATTTTTCCCACTTTGCCAAAAATACACATGTTCAGAAAAAGCAAAAACCACTGAATGCTCTCCATGACGAGGTTCACAGTGTTGTCATGCAACCATAGCAAAGTTGTCAGTGAGGTAGGTGTGAACTAAAAGTTGCTACTGATTCCAACGTTTCCTGCTATTTTCTGTTCCTGTGTAAAGGTAGTCAGCCAATTGTGAGTGTGTGTGTGTATGTGTCTGTGTGTCTGTGTGTTTATCTGTCTTACATTTCCTACAGTTGCAAATGGCATAAAAGCTTGTTTACAGGGTATTTTTCATGTGCGCTGCTTGATTTGCCAGGCAGTTGGACATAACTGATATTTATGGTAGTTTTATGTGCATTGTTTCTTTTACCAGGCAGTGCTTTTTTATTTACTATACTCCATAAAAGATTTATTGATATAAAATAGCATGATTTATCCACAGATGAGCACATAATGTGTTGAAAATTGACATTTAGCAGTAACATGTTATTACTGCATTTTTTGCCATATTTTAATACAATCTGTTAGTGTGTAATTGTTGCCAATATAGGCAGGAGTTCATTTCAGCACTTGTTTTTAGAGTGTACCTTTTGAAAAGCAGATGAACCGTTTTGTCTTCATGCAGTTTGATCCGATGCTATTTCAACCAACAGGAATAGCTACAATCATCAGTTAACCCAAAATCCTAGGAAGACAGAGTTTGGACATGGCGGGTATTATTAGTACACATATCAGCTCCACAGTGTCCACCCAGGTCCATGTTAAAGGCGCTATACATATCATTTTTGAACATCAATATATCATGGTAATATTTTCTTACAACGATAAAAGAGACCATGGTGGAGTCTTCTGGCAGCATCTGTCTCATGCAAGTGATACTGTTAGTGTTGGTGTTTCTAAAACTACAGTTCCAATAAGCCCTGCTGACTCCTATACGTTGTATCTCCCACCCCCACCCTGACAGACAGTGGGACATGTTGGAACTGCTTTATCCATTAGCCTTTCACTCTTTCCACCATCTGTTGTGGCAATTTATTGTAATTTCATTTAATCAATTAAATTGATGAATAAATAAATAAATTAATTAATTAATGTATTTTTTCATAAATGAAATATAAAGTTTAAAAAAACAAATTAAAACAAAAACAAAAAAGTACCAAAAATTCCCAGAAAATTGGTTCAACATTAGCAAAAAATTGCTTCTGCACACACACTCAGTAGATGGTAGGTAAAGGTAGTGGCTGCTAGAGGCTGCCAGTTCTCTCTTCATGGTACAGTGATGTCTCAAAATGAATGTGGTCATGCTTATTGATGTTAAAATGATAAATGCAGCACCTTTACGTAACTGGTGACACAAAACACTGGTGATGTTATGGATGAGAGTAATGCATCATTGTAGCTGACACCTCCTAGTTGTAGAGAGGGGCAGCGACACAGCGGTCACTGTACAACCCAACCACACTCTCTCTGTGGCTCTGACCTAATCTGTTCCTAGTACTATTAACTAACTAGATAATCTCAAAACCACAACAGACTGTTCTAGAGTAGATAATTTATATACATGTTATCTTGTAGACAACATCTACTTACACGGCTCCCAACACAAAGCTCAAACCAAAATAAGGGAGATTATTTCCCCTTTGGACTATTTAGGCCAGTCAAAACCTGCTGAGGAGCATGGGAATCTTTGAAATGAACTTAAAATAAGAGACTGTTGTGTTGGCAGCTATGTGCTTAATTGTAAATACATACTACATAAATAAATATCAAAGTTAACCTTTTTCATCAACTCACAGGCTTCACCTGGGGAACCACTGGGCAAAGATTTCTTTTAAGAACATTTTCTGGGAATGTTGTTGAGTGTTTTTCCAGTAAAGAGAGAGAGCGAGAGAGAGCAAGCAGGGGATTTTCAGCATTTCCTAATCCTGACTCATAAATCAATCAAGACTAGGCAAAAACTATTAACATATATATCAAGTTTCCTTAATGACAGTGCATTTCTTTGGTGACCATAGGACTAGAACTTATTTAGACCAAAGAGGTGGAGTTTTCTGGTCCTGTTCAGTGCTGGTCCCATGTTACCTGGTAATTTATGGAACATGCCTGGCTCTCATTTTTCATTCTCGACTTTAATCTCTCCCAAATAACCTCCTAACATTAACTACATTAGCACTAAAACTTTTATTTTCCATAACTAACCATATCATTCTCATTTCATGCAAATTTCTCCACCCTCTCCCAGTTTTATCTTGCCTCCTTCAGTCCACCATCCTGTCTTGTTTTCCTCCTCCTATCCTCTCATCCATCACTTATCGTCTCCTCCTCATCCTCCCCCTGTCTCTCCTGTTGCCCCTGCAGTCCTAGGAAGCCCAGTAGGATGTTGTCTGTTGTTATGGTAACTCCAGATGGGTATTGGTTGGTGAGAGGTCAGAGGTCACTTCAGGTCGAGGCCCTGAGTCTGGGACTGAGCCTTCTCTTTGGCCTAAGAGAGACAGAAAAGATGAAATACAATTTCTGTTCCCACTATGACACAAGCAAGATGATAAAAGTGATAAACACTGGGCAAGTACCACATATTCATATCACTTGATCATAAACATTTAAAATAGTTAGATATTTCTATGTTTTATAGTATTTGGGCTGTGCCTCCACAAGCTCTTGTCCTGGTCACATTTTCAAACTGGTTCTTAGACAGCTCTTGGGTCACTGAAATATCTGAAGATGACAAAAAGACAGGAATACGTTCAAATTCAAAGCTACACTAATGATACCGCACTACACTGTGTTTTCGTTTTATTCAATAAGCAGTGTGTGCATGTTTTGCATATTTAAGTAGGCTAATCCTTTTAATGTAATGAACTGCTATATTTACTGCATGTACTGCTAAGCCATAACATATTAGCTTTAAGGGAGCATGTCAGCAGGAAAACTTTGTCTTGGTTGTTTTGCTGTAAAACAGTAAATTCAAATGTATTATTGAGTAAGTGCACATGTATTCAGTGTGAAAAGGCTGATCAGGAAAAAGTAAAAGTTCATAGAAAACTTCAACTGCAGTGTCTTGATGGCTTCATATGAGGATGTGAACATTTCCATGTGACTTTGAAAAGCCAAGTCATTCCGACAGTTATGCCCATACGATATAAATACTGCATTATAAAATTGTCAGTAGGCTATGTTTACTACTTTCATTCAGATGCCTATGTCCAATTCAGTGGTAAACTCAGAGGATTACTAGTCTTCAGTCTGAAGCACATTACATTATCAAATCTTGCCGGGCATTTGCATAACTACTGACTGAAACCCATCTTGCATCAAAACTGTGCACACAATTTAGGCTGAGGCAACAATGTGAATTTGCACATTATAAGACTCAATGAGTGAGCCCAAGTTCAAACAGAGTTGATGAGACACTCCACAAGACTGAACCGTTTGTGCATTATCGGCCAATAAAAGACAACAGTAATTATGCATGAAGTGGCCGTAATGTTTTATGCACATGTAGGCCTATATGTGCAAATGGAAAGCAGAAGACTAAAACTTTTGGGCATCTTCATGGTTAGGTCGATCACAATTACAGAGCAAGTTGAAGGTTATACACTTTCCATGATAAAACTGCATCATGCCCAATTTATTTGTCTGGTAATCTGTTTATTTAGCAGTAAATAGAGTGATGACATATGCTGCTCAAATTTAGTTAGTCAGTATGATAAATTGGCTCGTTGCACCCTCTCACACTACAAGAGCAATGACAGAAAATTCCAACATGTTGAAAAATGATCCAGATGTCCCAGACAGTGCCAGACTGTATCGAGAGACTAGAACATGATGAGCTGACCTTCACCATGTGAATAAGGATGTACCATTTTCACTCTGATCTTGACTTTCTGTCTGGGACAATCTGGGACAGCCATGATGTTTTATGAATTGCACCTGGCCCTATGAAGATTGACTGGATGCATGAAAGGGAGGCCTCCTACTTACCCTGAGTGAGGGCCGAGGTGGTCTTACTGGTCTGACTGGTCGCACTGGCTCTGCTGTGGGGTTACCCTGCTTGCTGTCCAGGGGCTCTAGATCGTCAGCTACATCAGGACAACCAACATAGCCTCCAGCCCCAAACACTGAACCAAGATCACCCTCTAACAAGTTGTGACTGGTAGGAACATTGAAAGTGGCTGGGTCCTGGTTGGGAGGCATGTTAAGTGTGGCCAGGTCTTGACTGGCAGCCACGTTGAGAGGATCAGCAGTGTTGGTGTTGTTTGTAGTGTTGGTAGTGCAGATACTGGTGTTACTGAGTTCCAGGCCCAACAGGTCCATTGTGGCTGGACAGTTAGAGACCTCTGATGCCAGATCGCTGTCTGAGCTGGTATTGGTGGTATTACCACTGAATTCTTTCTCCAGGACACAGGGGTTGTTGTTGTTTGCTTCAGGGACAACTTCCTTGCTCAGCAAATCCAACACTTCCTGGTTATCATGGCTACTTGAATTGAGCACTTCCTGATTTTCATTGCTACAGAAATCCAGTAGTTCCTGGTTGCCTTGGCTACCTAAATCCAGCACTTCCTGGTTTTGATGACATGAGAAATCCAGCAGTTCCTGGTGGCCATGGCTACAGGGTTCCAGCGCTTCCTGCTTATCAAAATTACAAAGATGCAGTAGTTCCTGGTTGTCATGGTTATGGGATTCCAGCAATTCCTGACTCCCATAATAACAGGGTTCCAGAACTTCCTGGTTACCGAGTTCCACTACTTCCTGATTCTCACTACTAAATAAATTCTGCACTCCCTTGTTGTCATGACATGGTTCCACTATTTCCTGGTTTCCATTGCTACTGAAATCCAACAGTTCCTTGTTGTTGTCGCTACAGGGTGCCAGCACTTCCTGGTTGTCATGGGCATAAGGTTCTACTACCTCCTGGTTACTATAGTTACATGGTTCTGCTTGTTCCTGGTTGTCATAGCTACAAAGATCCATCACATCCTGGTTGTCATGGCCACAGATATTCAGTACTTCCTGGTTCTCTTCCTCAGGGCTGAGCTTGAAGCCGTAGGGGTCAAAGACATCTTGATGTACCATCTGAGAGGAAGTGAGGTCGAACCCGTAGGGATCAAAATTCAGCTGGTCAGGCTGAGAGGAGGGGGGCTCAGTGTCAAAAGCCAGATCAGGGTCATTGGCTTCTGGGCTCATTTCCGCTTCATCTGGATCTAAGAGGTTGTGACTGGAATGTTCTGGACTTAGTTTAAACCCATATGGGTCAAAAGAGGCTTGGCTGGCTGGTTCATAGCTCAACTCAAAACTCAAGTCTCTGTTTTGTTCAGTCTGGACCAGAGGGTTCTGGGAGTCCAATGAATTTTGGGGAGTCACTGGATTTTGGTGCTCTCCCTTGATGTCCCACTCTGCTTCCTGAGAGGATGTGGCCTCATGGTGGAGAGAATGCCCTGTGGTTCCAAGATCGGTCCAATCTTGTTCTGACACAACTGGTTCAGACCCAGCACCTCCTGGATTGTTCTGGAGCTCAGGGACAGTGTGAGCCAAATCTGAATCCAAATCTGGAAGCAGAAACAAGAGAGGGTCACTGGCACAATCCATGGCTCCATCGCCAACTGTCTCAAATGCTAATTTTGATCTATTATCTGTTTTTTTATTGCTAGGCTAGCACAATCAGAATCTAAGGACTACATATCCGAATGGCCAACGCAATGCTCAAAGGGATATGTAATTTGTGAAACTGAACAACAAATAGGACTACAAACCTTAAAACATTTTCAAAATTACTGAAAACATTTGATGAGGGGTGATTTTGCCCCTAAAAAGGCAAGTTATGGTGACTGTGTCTGAAGCCTAGGACAGCCTAGCATTTTTTCTCATTGAACTTTTCTTCTGGAACCACTGGCTAAACAGAAGTGAGTTACCGAGTTTCTTACTCTATACTAGATGTACAGCGGATGAAGTGACAATAAATAATAGAAAGTAAGAACAATTAAAATTAGAAAAACAAATTCTGGGTTATTAATTACCTCGCTCAGGCCCTGCTGCCTCAGTGGTGCTCTGTCCAGGTAGAGACACCAGACTGAGTTCTTCTATATCAGAGGGAGGGGAGACAGCGCCCAGGTCCAGCTCATATCCATTAGGGTCTGATTCTACAGAATACTGACCCTGAGACCTCCAGCCCTGCTTTGGCTCTGGCCCCAGCTCCTCCGATGAACTCTGGATGGGTCTGAATCCCAGAACCTCATCGGTTGAGGTGGCATCCATCGCAATGGCATCCAGGTCTTCACGGCTGTAGCTGATTTCAATGTCACTGTCTTCATCTGGGAACTCGGACTCAAAGCACTGAGTTCCTGTCGAGGCTTTATTCTCAGCGCAGGACAGGCTCGTGTCCACCTCATCACAGACATTTGCTGCCCCCTCATCCAAATCATCACCCGCCTCTGGGAACAAAATGTCTGCTGCAAAGGGGTCGGTGCCTTTGAACGGGTCAGCTGCAAATGCATCTGGTAAACACGGCAATTTACAAAAATGTATTTGGAAATTTGCTGATTACAACAGCATATGTATTGTAATTAGAAATACATTATACATTTTATAATTTCTTCATTGATCTTTGCTATATATGTCAACCTATTGTTATTTTGTAAAATGGACTGGCAGAAAATACATCTAGTAAACAGGCCAAGTAGAAAAAGTTTGTGATAGCAGGGTTTCAAGCATTGGAACACTGGAAGTACAAAAAAAGGGAAAAACTCAACCAATGCTACAGTTTATTTGTGGAAACCGACTAACAACACCTCTACTACCCTAAGACCCTAATGTCCTCTATAGTTTAAAGCAAAATAAAATGTATATCTTGTTATTACTACCACTCACCAGGGGAGTCTGTCTTGGGGAAAAGGTCTTCATTAAAAAGGTCATCTGGAAATCAGGATAAAAAACATTACAGTATCAGAAGGATGCTGGTGAAACCAAAGAATTGACTCCCTCAAAGTCTAACTTCACCATTGAACTATGAATATTGCTTACTGGGATGTCTAGACTTCTGCAAACTTCTGCAAACTCAAAATAGTGGAAATGCACTCTGTATGCCAAACATCATTCAAACTTGTATTGCTGTAAATATGACTGGCTTAATAAATGCTGAAATTTTACTTAGTTTTGATCAAAATCCAACAGGCAGACAGGGCACCAGCATGTTACAATTTGATAATCATCATTTGATTTTGATTATTGTTTGCACATGCTTATAGGAACCTCCAAGTAAATTTAAAAGCTTGATAGCTAAATAAGAGCCATTTAGTAATAAAATTACTAAAATAAATAAAATAAACGAATTAAACATCCGATAAGTCAACTAATCATTTCAATAATCGTTAACTAGACGGTTATCAAAATAGTCGGTAGTTGCAACCCTAATGCAGAATGATTACAGAGGAATTCTTCTCATTTGTTAGTTGTGTGTAGTTCATTACAAAATGTCACACACTTTTCAAGAGTCGTCCTTTTCCAGACTGAAAACAACAGGCACTATATACAGACCCAATGAGTTGAAAGAACAGTTCACCAGCTGTTCTGTAGGACAGCAGTGGTGCTCTCTTGTTCTCATTGTTACTGAGTGCTGGATACTGGCTGGATGCTCCAAATGCTAACTGTTGGCCTCCTGCCATTCAGGTGGACTTTCCCCCAGCTAACGTTCTTAAAAATAACTGCCTTAATCCACTCAAAGACAGTATCACATCACTTTCCAAGTGTCACATTCTGAAACATCTGTTGGGTTTCTTTGTTTTTTTCTTCTGTAATTAGTAGAGCGTGGTCTTTACCTGCTCTACCTGTGAAGCGTCATGAGATAACCTTTGTTGAGATTTGATGCTACATGAATAAAGCTTGATTGAGATAAATAAAGATTGAACTAAAATGCACGTATTACTACTGAGTGCACGAAATAACAAATTTTCCTTGAGTACAGAAAGCTAGCTGGGCTAGCCTCTTCTTTTCCTCCGCTCCCCTCTATCACATGTTCCACGTGCCTTTCAGGCTCCTGTTGGAACTGAGGACCAGCACAGAAAGCTAGACTACACAAGAAAATCGTTCTAGTGTTGATAATTGTTTTTTCTTTTTTAATTGGTCAACATCTGTGTATGTCATCATCAAACTCAAACTCTGTGTATTTAACAATTTGAGTGGATTAAAATGGTTATTTTTTAGAATGTCAGTAATGATGGCAGGTCCTCTCAGTAACAATGAGAGGAAGACCACCACTGTCCTACAGAACAGCTGGGGGGGGCAGCCAGCCCCTAATCAAACACTATATCCTCAGAGAGGGCTTTGCTACTGTTTGTACTGTATGTTCAGCTCAGGTTGAGGTTCCAAGCTCATACATACGTTCAGTCTGACAGTTGATGAAGGGGTCAGCTTGGTAGAAATCCAAGTGGGTGATAGGGTTTGGATTAGTATTCAACTCTTCCTTCTCTCTCTTCTCTTCTTCAGCTGTGCTCTCCCTCTCCTCCTCCTCTGTGTTGTCCTCCCCTTCAGATCTGTCTATCTGTGGAACAGGAAAGAGAGACCACAGTGCTGGCTTCACAAACCAAACTGGATTTTTGAAAAAAAAATGTATTTGTTTCACCTTCCTGTTATTTTGGGCTTTGTTTTTATGTTTTTGCATGTTTCACATATTAGCTACAAAATATACAACAACAATAATAAGCTTTCTTTATATAGCATCTTTAAAACAAAGTTAGAGAGTAAAACAAGGTAACATCAGTTAAAAGAGCCAAACAGGAAGCAGCAGAAGTTAAAACAGATCAAATGTAATTATATACTCCCTAAGCAAGCGTTTGTGTTTTAGAACTCGGATATCATTTTAGCCAGCCGTTGGTTTACATGCATTCCACTACCTGCTTATATACTGGCTTTATACACCCTTATACAACATATTTTTCTACTTTTCTATTATATTAGGCTGCCCATTTTGTAATAAGTACTCCCAAATACTGTAATATCCCTGTGGCTGCCATCTTGTGGTCTTCCTGCTGGCACTGACCAGCAGGTACAAGTAGCCTAATTGCATCTGACTGCTGCCTGTTTGTTCCCCTGCTTACATTTACCTCAGGAAGGTCTTGTTGATCGAAATGTTGCCTTTACGCATATAAGTGAATAAAATTAACTGCTGGCAGCTTAATTCACTGTGCAGACTTTATTCCGTATCAAGTGTGCAACAGTAACCAGTCTACCTTTGGTGTGCTGTCAGAGCTGTCCTCTGCTTCTTCTCTGGTCTCTGCTAGATTATTGCAGAAGGTAGAATCACTGGCTCTCTAGTAGACACACAGTCACACACACAGAGAGGGGGAGAGGGAGAGAGACAGATGTGAGATGATGCTGATAATAATGATGAATAGGTGAGAGGATGTCATTTAATGAGATGAGCAGTGAAATTATCTGTTCACTGACCTGTTTGAACACAGTTTTCAATAAAACAAAGTAGTACTGGTAAAGCTGTCACATAATCTTTCACAAAAAAATAAGTGTTCATAGTAGAACTCAAAATGTAAATCTCATAATTTGGGATGGAACAATAAATCAATAATGCAATATATCACAATACCTCCTCTTTTGATATGTTATCAACACATTTGTGCCAAGTATGGATATTTGGGTTCTCGACTTCATTTGCACAGATGGCACATTTAAGTTCCCTTTAGGTATTTTATTTGGAACAGTTCTGCCATGTTCATGCTGCAATTGCTGTGCATATTAAAACACTAGAAAACATGACTGATTCCTGATCACTGAAAATGATTTAGCTTTTCAAGGGTGTTTTTTCTTCTTCAGATACATATCTTTTGATGTATCATAGCTGACTATTTTACAATCTATCACATATCACGGAATTGCCTGTATCATGATACCATCATTGTAGCGAGTAAAATATTATGATAGTACTGCACTGACAGCTACCTACTGATTCCCATCCCTAGTCATTCTGTAGAGCCCTTGGTCAGCATGTTTCTATTAAAGCAGCAGCTCAGACATCAAGTGACTGACCAATGCTAATTTAACATACTATAGTTAATTGAATCTAAAACATCCTAATGATCACTTTTTACAATTAAGTACACTTAAATACAAAAAGGTGTATAATAGAAATTTTAACGGCAATAAACTGTGTGAGACAAAGTGATGTGCACAGCAATTTGTGTTTTTGTGAGGCAAAAGCTTCCAGGCCAGAAGGGAGAAGGAACTCACACCAGTGCTGTAGAGGTGCTGACCATGGTGCAAGTATCAACGTGAAGGAAGGCAGTGTTGCTGATGAGCAATGTTGAAACGTTGGTAATTTGATATATTTATTTTTTTTTTGCATGGTGGCTATGAGAGTGTGACTGCCTTTCTTCACATTAGCGAGGTGAAGGGAAATCATATAAAAGTGTGATGTTTACATGCATCATATTAACAACAAAAATTCTAAGACATCAACGTAATTAGTGTGAACAAATGAGACAAGTGGTGCAATGGTTCCATAAACCCATGGTTCAGTTTGTATTGCAGTTTTTGGGTCATGATTTTGGTTTTGGTTTAATTTGTTTTATACATTAGAGGGAAAAAAAATCTCTGTATTTTGTCTTATTTGCAAAAATAACTTTTAATTCAGAGATTTTGGATAACAATATGAAACCAACAAATAGTCTTTCAAAGGCAAAAGTCTATGTAGACCATTTAAAAAACAAACAAACAAAAATACTGTCAGTATTTTCATTAATTCATTAGTTCAGTGTATCGTGAGATGGCTCTAATACAGTGGATGCGTTTGTAACAGCATTTTGTAGGGTGCACTGTGTATTGAACAGTTTTTATTACGGTTTGGTTTTGCACCATATTGAATGGTTTGATTTTTACACTTTTACAGTATGCACTGGTCTCTACAGCATATTTTACATCAGACTGTGAGTCACCAGTTGGATTTGGCAAGAAACCTACTGGATTGCTAGTCTGGTCTCAGACTGTTTAATCACAAATTCACTTTCAAGCTGCAGGTTTGGTGTTGCCAAATTCAACTGCAATTTCTCAGCTGTAAGACTAGCTGGGCCAATCAGCATCGTTGTAGCACAGGACAAACACTGTTGACCTGATCAAGCTGTGCCAGAGAGATCACAGCATATTAGCTAACACTGGGTAATGACACAGTGTTTTTGCATCTCAAGAAGCAACAGCCTGGTTCCAGACTTATGAATCGCTTGTTCACTGTAAAAAACATTCAAGTGATTCATTTGGGTCTTGCGCTGCCCAACTGAACATGAGAAAATGAATGATGAAGACATAGACACTGCTAGTTTACATAAATTCACACTGAAAACGCTCAAAGCAGAGCAACATTGTGCACTGAAGGCATTTCTGACAGGAGAAGGTGTTTTTTGTGCTCTGCCGACAGGATTTAACAAAGCTTTAATTTAATTTATCAACTACCCCATTTGTTAGAATAAGCTGGATATTGTTATGAGCCCTTTGACCAGCAAAATGACTTGGCATAAATGGCACGTGCCAACACTGACTGGCATTTTAGTAGTTAGTAGTAGCGCTGTAAACTGACTAAAGCAGCCGGCATGTTAACTGAAGACTACATCACAGCTGCTGGACATGTCAGTCACTACTGACTGGTTAGGTAGGATTCAAAGCCCTCGGCCTACAGAAATCAGTTACCATGGGGCGATTTCAGACTGAATGACTGAGTGGAAATGGAATGGTCAGTCTTATGTCTTCAGTCTAAATATCAGGCCACTGGATTGTTTTATAGCACAAAACAGGAAGAGGATGCTGTTCTTTGACAACAAATGGAGCTACAGCTTCCAGTTTCTGGCAATGGTAGGTTGTGGAAGGAGTTAAAGACTGATGCACATCCAACAGGTTTATCAAAGATACTGGGGAGGGGGAAGCAGGAAGCAATGGAATTTGTGGGAAATGTAATTCTAGTTTTGAAAACCACAACTAACAATACATGAGTGAGACAGAAGCTAGTAATTACTGTATGTGCACCATGTTTTCATTTGTTTACAGCAGTAACCAGGGTGGAAATTATTTTGACATCAGCACCTTTAATGTGTATGCCAGAAATGCACTTAATTATCAGGGGTAAATGTTATCTACCTCAAGTAGGTATCTTCTCAAGAGAGAAGCATGCGAATGCCAGGTGGAAAAAAGGTCTACAAGTGAAAAAAAAAGAAAAAAAAAGAAGTATAGCTTAAAGAGTGTTTCTTGTCTGCAGTGTACCATGATCAGGTCGGCATAGGCAGGCAGTGATTGGCTCCTTCCCCATGGTCTCACAGGCAGCGGCTCATCTTCCATGGTGTCTGCTGGAGATGTTGAGTCCTCCAGCTGGCTCTCTGGAGTGACTGCACCACCTGAGAGTGAGCACAGAGTGTGCTCCTCCTACATGAGGACAGAGGAGGCAACATGAGGCCAGTGCTGGGGAGTACTATGTAGCAGTGATAACACTTTTTTTCTCTAACAGGATTGAGCCACACATCCCCTCTGGATACAACTGTGTGGCCTACCCCACAGCCAAATCAGTACTAGTACGATTAACAAGCACTCCTATGTTTGCTCAAGCATAAGTCATTGTCTTGGAATCATAAAATGTTACTTTTTTGACCAAAACAGGAGTGGATGTTATATTTGGAGACTATGCTAATTTAACTGAAGCTGTGTTTTCCTAGCTTTTAGCAGTCACCAACAGAACAACAATATAAAAGCAACTAGAGAAAATACTGCCAACAGTTACATGTCATCCAGATTATTACAGGAAATGGATGATGCTGTATAGTATCTGTGCTTCAACCAATTTTTCTAACTTCTGTGCAGACCCTTCTGTGACAAACTGAAGAACTTTGTGATGGCTTTTTCAAGAAATAAGGTCTGTTTCTCACCTTCACCTTCTTTCAACTTTTCCGCGGTTGAGCACATAAACCTTTTCTGACCTAGCAACAGTAACTATGGGGGTGGAACTTAGGACTGGTCAATTAGTTGTTGTCCTCTCACACTGAGCAAACTTGGGTAAGAAAGCACTACTGGACTTCTGGACATCTACTGACTTACTCTGGTTTTTGAAGAGCAAAGAGGAGGCATGCACCAATTTTGGAGTGTAAGAGAAGAGTAATGAAACAAGTTGAGAAACAAGCAATGAGTAATGAGCCCGCCTCTGGCGGAGATGGTGGAAAGTTTACTGCACTTCCTTTTTGGGTCTCTTCCCTCTACCAAGCACACACACACACACATGCATGTGCGTAACACAAACATGCATTCATTCCCCAACCTGCAGGATCTCTTCGTACGACTGTCTGATGGAGTCTTGCAAGGGTGTATTCCTCTCGCCAGCCTCCTCCACCCTTCTCTTGGCGTGTTTCACCTCCTCTCTCAGTTTCTTCAGCCTCCACCTGGCTCTTGCAAGCTCCCTCTCATACTCCTCAATCTGGCTCTCCTTGTGCACCTCCTCGGCCTGGAGAGACAAGATCTGGAGCAAAGGAAAGGAGCGAGTTACAATGTCACACAGCCAGTCAGCTGGTTACTGTCTTAAGTAAAATGTAAATGAATCATTCATTCACTACCAAAATGGCGCCAGTAGGTACAAATTCATACCAGTTCAGTTTTTTCCTTAGTGTAAACATAAAAAACAAGGACCTGAAAAACAAAATGTCCACAGCCCTGAAGAGACCATGAAAGCATTTGTTTTGTGGACAAAAAACAGTAATCGTGCACACAAAATACTAAATAGAGGTCATGAAATTCTAATTCATGTATACAATTTAAATTTTTGCGCTCTCAATTTGACTCTTCAAGCTGTCACATTCATAAAATTGTGCAGATCCGCAGTTTGAAAATCACTGATATAGGTGGCTTATATTTTATTTGTCCCAGTATCTTGACAGGGATTGTGTTTACCAGGTCAGTTCAGTACCTGCTGGCTCTCTTCGCAGCACAGCTGTCTGGTCATCTTTATCTGCTGCACCAGCTTGTCTTTGTGTTGCTCTAACTTAACCAGGGTCTCCTCCAGCTCCTTGCGGTCTGACTGCTGCTCCTGCAGCTCCATGTTCTCCACTGCCACGGCATGCTCCAGCTCCTACACACACACACACACACACACACACACACACACACACACACACACACACACACAGACATGCACACACACACACACACACACACACACACACA
>OMLB01042628.1:0-26860 GCA_900302555.1 Myripristis jacobus
GTTAATGGTGATGATTTTTTTAAATCAATTTTTATGCCCGCCAGTATGGCAAGCATCTACAACTAGATTCCACTAAGTCTGCAGAGGTTACTCTGTGACTACAGGATTTTTAATGGGTCCCTTTTGAGCTGCAAACGCCCCAAAAATGCCTGTAATAGTAACCTTTGTAGACCAGCTGAAGCTCCTCACTGTGGTCACAATTAAGACACAAGTGGTGAACAACACGTTAAAAAATAAAATATCACAATGGATACAGTATAATCTCTCGAAAACCTTGAAAACCTACAACACATGTACAATATTAAGGCTACTGTATATGTAAATACATACAGGTTGTGATCAGGATGGTAAGGACTATGCTCTGTCTATTACATACACTATAAAAACAACTAACATTGGTATTATGGCATATAGCCAGTTTGCTTGTAATGCTCCAAACTATTACTTTCATGAACAACCGACGCTATTTCAGTGCATACAAACTGAATGAATAACAGTTTACTGAGACAAATGTTTGAAACATCAAAATAATACATTACCTCAAAAAATACAAACAGCTAAAACATTAAAATAAATAAAATGATGCAGAATGTACACCATTACCTGTGCAGTGTTACTGTGTGCAAATCAAAACAATCCCAAGTACTCAAGCTTGTTACAATTTTAGCAAAATCTTCTCACCTCGTATAATATATGCAACACTTCAAATTTAATGAAAACTGACCTATAATTACTCAAATGTCAACATTCAATTTCGCCTCATAGACTTCAGTTGTCTGGCTGCACAAATGTCACTCCTCTGCATCCATGACTGTCACAGAAAAACACTTTTCGCTTGTTACATGATTTGCTGACAAGCATGTAATTGCTGTTAAGTTAGTATTCCCTCATCTAAAAGAGCTGGAACCTATACAGATTACTACCTCAGTCTCTGTAGGATGAGGAGAGAAACTACCGGAGATCTTCGACATGATCCAAATAGAGCTGCCTCATCTTTTTTTTTTTTTTTAAACCCAAATCTAGTTTTATCATGGCCTCCAGGAATGTCACTCACAGACTACAACAGAATTATTTCAGTAGGAATACCTCAAGGTAAAAGAAAATCCTATCCTCATGCTTGTGGTGTGTTTTACAGTCTTTCACTGTATTGTGATCATGAGACGTTAGTTTTACTTACCGTGATTGCCACAACTCATTCTCATGTTTCAGTGTTTTGCCAAGCAGAAAGTCAAAGTGTAAAAAAGGGTTGCAGAAAAAATGTAGAACTCGGTTTGCACATTCCTGTTAATTTGGCATACACCCCCCCCACATTCAAAGGTGTTACTAAGCAGAATAAAGACAATGTGACTCTATGCAGTTCTCAGTACTTACACTGCACTGTAGTACAATATAAAGAGTAAGGAATGTACACAGAAAATATGTGGTCAGATCAATGCAAGTGATAAACTGTCATTGAAAGAATAAGCGTGAATGGGTGCATACCATGCCAATACAAGTGCAGTATTTACTGTATATGATCAGGTAAGGCATGGCTAAACTGTACTTTGGTCCCTGCCATTAATTGATATCAATAACACTGATAACTTCAAATTTAATCATGATGCACTTTCCTACATTGAATCATTGAAAATTCCTCATTGATTTTAAATTGTATGTTTCATCTTCTATTTTGTCATGCAAACCAACTTCAAAATGCACATTCAAAAAACATTAGGCTGCTTTAAAAACACAAAATTGTAACAAGGTCATTTTTTCATGCTGATGTCATTAGCATTTCCATTATCTACCGAGTAAAAAGGAGGTGAGACCTGATGTGCTGCTCACAATATTTTACTACCAGTTATGTGTTTCGTCTCTCATGTCCTTGTCCCAGTCACACGCGATGCCCTGTCATTTTTTATTCAGCATTTCACAAAATAATGCCGTATTTCTCCTAAAAGCATGAGACAAGATCTTGGAAGACTTCCATCAGGAACATCATTATCCGTAAGGTGAAAAGATTTGGTCCATTTGATGTCTTCAGAATTTTAATACCCACTACCCACTGTCTGTGTGTATGTGTGTGTGTGTGTGTGTGTGTGCCTGTGCCTGTGTCTGTGTCTGTGTATGTGTGTGCGTGCATGCATGCATGTGCGTGTGGTGTGTGATTAGAGAAAAAGTGGCTTCAGGAGGTCCTTCTTTGTGTAGCTTTTAGTTTCTCTAACATCTTCTATGTGATTAGCTCTGCTTCAGGAGGCTGCTTAAATGGGAAATTATGGAGCTCTCTGATTTATGGTCTTCCAAGCAATTGGATAACTCCATTGAAAAGGATTGGCTTTGATTATTCCTAGCACAGGAAACTATTTTTTCTAACAGAAAACGTTTTGGGAGGCTGATGTCTACCTAATTTCGTTAGAGTGCGGCAGACAAAGATCCCTCCCCACCGATTTTTTTTCCCTACTCTCACATTATAGAAAAAAACTAAAAGGTAGATTATATTTGAGTCAAATAATTAAACTACAAATGAATGAACACTGTCTTGCAGCCTTTTTCCATTTTTTGAGTAAAAGATACGCCGTGCCCCAGCAGAAGGGAAAAATGCTCGTGGTCTCAAGTACAATGCCCCACAGGGGGACTTTACCCAAATTAATGCACGGCTAGAGTCATTTTCATGGTTTGTTTTACGCTACAAACCTTACAAGATCTAAGAATGTGAATGTTTTTACAACTGTTTTAAGAATTTTGTTTTAATGCAATTTCATTAGCTGCAACAGTAGCCTTCTCGTCCATAGACTTCATACAGTAGCGCAAAATTGTGAAATAATTGTCTCAGGAAAAGTAATTTTATATTAAAAAAAGCATTACATTTTATATTGAAAAGGCGCACAAGCACAATGTTTGTACTTTCTTTCTTTCCCAAATCATCTAAACGGAACAAAACATTCCTATCACATTAAATTTACTGCCGGTTTAAAAGTTGCACGGGTGAACACGAGAGTTGTCAGCTTTGAAAACAGAACAGTGAATTTAGACTGTTGACACATTTACAGATGAAACTGTCACCTTTGAATAAGTCGTTGTCAGCACAATCTTCATGAGCCCACTTGTGACAGCTTTCACTTCTTATCTCCTCTCTACCACTAAGTGAAGCGGCTCAGGTAGAGAGTGAGGTACAGAGTGTCTTCCCTCAACCCCTCAACAACAGTGTGTGCATGTGTGTGTGTGTGTGTGTGTGTGTGTGTTGTGGGGTTTTTAATCAAAATGCATAGAATGACAACATATATCAGTTGTAGACGGATTGCAGAAAATATTTAGTTGTTTGCGTTATTGTAAAAGTTAATGCTTATTTGCATGGTCTAAATATTTGAAGACATTCCCCAAAACATCATCAGTCCCAGCACGAATTTCAGCTTGAAATGAGTAGGTTCACTTTCAAACATGCTCAAATTAAATATTTTACCATAATGAGGAATATTATGCCATTATGAGAGGCAGGCATCTTCCCCACAAGGGCATGTTCGCCCACCACACACAAAGTGTTTGTAGGCTCTGTGAACAAGATGCAGTATCAAAGCTATCTTTATCTGTAGCTGGTTTTACAAACTGGAAGATATCAGAGTTGCTCAACTCACACTGATAGTGAAGGTCTCCTGATCAATATTCCTTTGGAGTATGGTGGGGTGCAAATGAGCTAGACACAGTAAAAGCCAGCAATGCCTGACAACCCAAGCTGTTCTGTGCCCTGTGGATCATCTTATCAAGCCTATCACGGCTCTGCACCTCCATGTGCCTCTCTATGGCAGGGTTCAGGCTATTTTGAGTGCTTTCAGATCCATGAAATTGGATGTGAATTAGCATTTTTGGGCTAGCTACTCCAATGTGACCCACTGTAATGAATGAGAGGCGATTCTAGAGAAGAAAAAATGGAGTCATTCTGTTGCAGTGTGAGCACGAGGCAATTTGTGATATGGCTGCATTTGTCACATAGCTAACCACTGCACAAAAAGCATTAAAAGTTCAAAAAGATGCCTAAAGGGCTTGTGTTTGAAGTTCGCTAGTTATGGTATCATTTGCCCCCATTACGTGCCATTCTATTAATGAAATAAGGGTCATCCTGAACCCACAATCCAGTGTGAGCTGTCCCACTCCGGAGAGTTTAGACGGATAATGAATAATTTGAGTGGGTTTGGATTAGTTGCAGGGGCGGAAAGAATACCAACTGGTCTTGTTCATGCAGAGGTACTGTTACTTTGATTTAATCTAACTTGAGCAGATATAAAAGTATTGATGTAAAATTCTACCTAAAGATAAAGATAAAGTGGTTTTACTTTTCAGGCCACCTCACTTAATAGTAAGTGAAGTGGAGCATTTAAAGTAAAAGTTTCTTGGTTCCTTATAAAGAGAGTGAAGGTCTCCTGATCAGTGTAGTTCAACCTCGCCTCAAGGCTCCAACTATGCTTAAACTAGGCCAAAAAACTCACAAAACTAAAGTGTATAAACAAAGTAAAATATGAATCAATACAACAATTTAGGGAGATGTTTCCAACATTTTTTATTTATCAACCATCCCTCTTTTCTCGCCCAACATACTCCAAGCTGCAGAGTCTGCAAAGTCTAACGGCCATGGGCGAGCAGCCCAACGACTGGGACCTCCCATCCAGCTGTAACCAAATGGCACACGGACGAGGCCTGGCTGCTGATTTGAATCTAATAACATTCACTGACTTTCCCTAAACTTTTTCTCACTGACACTCACATCTCTCCCTCACCCTACTTCAAGTAACCAGTCACTTGACCTCACTCACTGAAAATAGGCTAGGGCGGGCAAAGCTGTGAACATACTGCAGTCTATGTAAAATGAAGCAGGCAAAATAAGAAATTAGACAGGCCACTTGATGCTATGGTGTTTGGTGTTTAGTGGCATGGTTATTCGCTATGCCATGGAGAGCATGCACACTCCTGCCACAGCTATGTTACCAAATTACTAAATTACTTCTTACTCTATAATCACGCTATTGCTGTTATTATTGCTGTTGCTATTGCACAAGTTTGTCCAGATTGTGTTGAACACAAGTATTCTATACCATTTTGCAATTTATGCTATTATGTGATCTGTGCTTTAAGCCGCTATTTGCAGCATTTTCCCATCAGTCAATTTTTCCCACATTAACTCTGAGATCTCAACATAACTACCATAAAAAATGGGACAATTGCAAGGAAGACTGCCATCCTCTAGCAGCACCTCCACTGTATTCAAAATCCGACATCAGGTCAGACTTTGCAGGAAATCTGCACTACTTTACAACACAAAAGGAGGTTGCTATAAAACGTAAAATAGCGATCACTGTCTCTTGGTTGGATATACACAGTTTTATTCAGCTTCTATCTCTTCAAAAAAAACAAAAAAAGCAAAACATAAGCATGAAGTGTCCTGGTTCTCATGCGATGCTATGGAGAACACAACCAATTTTCAGCAATGAATATGATTTAAAATGGAGCCAAGCCCGAACCCTTGAGCCAAAACATTCAGTAATTCCATAAGAACAAACAACATTTTCCTGCCCAGTCTAGCAAAGCCATGAAGAATTGCTCTAGAAAAAAAAAACCTAATTTATGGGAAAGTAATGCATTAATTCCTAGACAGTACACAATTAAATCTGACCTAATGTTATTACAGACCACCAGCACTTACTAGATAGTTCCTGGAACTGATGGGTAATGGAAAAGTTGCTTCTAAGAAAGTGTTGTGTGACTCCCTGTAGGAATTATGTTATTAAACTCAGAGTGCTCCCGTGCTAACATGAAATACGTAATTCCAGTACCTTTTTACCTCATCTTTACCTTGTAAATACCTGGTACTCTGGGTGACTGTTATAGGAAAGGTTACCAGAAATACTTAAGTTATTGTAAAATTACTGATTTCATTCTCAATACCATAAAAAGTGCTGTTAAGATAAAAAAAAATATATCAATCATACACTGTAATGGCAGTAATTTGTTACTTTCACCCCACAGTAGCTGTCTCATCAGAATACATAACAGTTTTTTTTTTTCATAAACTAAAGTGGCAAGAAATTAGCAATTTTTAAATACTGCTCTGTCTTTGTTTCTCTCTTCTCTCCTCCTCTCCTCTCCTCTCCTCTATTCTCTGGCAAGCATCATGCACTGAGCCCTTATGAGTGAATGGCACATGGCATTTGAGGAGAGATAAACATCGAAGGGGCCTAATGCTTACAGAACGCTACAGCTGATGTCTCATGACAATTACAATACTATTGGGAAGCGCTGCATTCAGAAAATGCCCGCTGCCTTCCTCCCTAAAAGATTATTTGAAATCCAGATTGAGCACTTAGCATCACACAACTGACAAGAAATGTTATTGTCCCTGCCTCAGATGCTCTCCAACTCAATATGGACTTAATTTTCACCCGAGGCAAAAAGCAATGAATAAAGAGTAGAGCTGATAGAAATGAGAACCTGCTTGTTAAAAAAAAAGGAGATAGAAATCATATTCTTGCAAGGTAATTACACAGATAAGGCATTTGTGTTAGACAGGAGCCAGTAAGAAAAAAATATGCAAATGATGTGCAATTACGGGACTGAATTTGAGAGGAGAAATCATAACAACCCCAGATACAAGGGAGTCGCATCCTGCATTGCTTTCATAAATACAGTTATTTCACCCTTCATTAAACACCGCGCTACCCTCGTGGCTTCATACCCTGCACGGCATCTAGGTTGTAGCATGTGCCTTCTTCAGGACATACATCTAATACATTATGCGTGTAATGCAGCCCTGGCAATCTGTTGTGAAATGTTGTATCTTGCATCATGGGAAATCCTTTCACTTACAACAAAAAATATCCCGGGGAGATTAGAGAACTCAATCTGGCCCTATAACCAACTAGATTATTCCTTCCAGCACTCACCACAGACAAACAGAACCTTTTAAACATTTAAGTCTGTATTGTCAACAGGATCAAGAACCTTTATACTTTTGGAGATTAAGCCTCAACCAGATGGTAACAGAGACTGTTATATCATCCATCTCTCAGGATGGCGGGGGATGAAAAATGTAGGCTATCTTAGTCTTATGTATGCACCGCACATTCATGCGCTTCAATTTTGATGCTGAGAGACAGCGGTAACAGGCACAAGTCTGCAACACACTGATTGTTTACCATCATCAGGAAAGAATTTCAAGGATAAAAATTTAACTGCAGATTTTACTGTGAACCAATTAAGATCTGGGGCAAAAAACACTGCTTTGTAACAATCAGCCCTGTAGAAGCATGCTTTTATATTCGTCTTCTGCGGTGACACATAGGGTTTAAGCTACCTGGCTCAATAACATAACATTCTACATCTTATTGGAAATCTTATATTCTCTTCGTTAATGGCCTTTACCGTTGTCTTCGTCTCTCAGAGTTATTACAAGACTGAGCGAGGCGGGCTAAACCCCTTGGTGTTTGAAAGAGCATATTGAACTAGTCTGGTCAGAGTCTGTTACAAATGACACGATACAGACTCTCATAACTGGCTGCTCTTTCATGAATTATTCCCTTGACCTGAGACCTGCTCAATCACACTGCACACTTAATTAAGTTAAACCAAGAGCAATAAATAAGATGTATGACACATCAGCACTGATGCTTGTCCTCATCCGTTGACAGAAGCAGTTGGTCCCGGGTCATACACAGGGAATGAATGAGACCAATCACCGTGACATACAGTTCAGGTCAGGCCTCAAAAAATTGATAGGAAATGTGAGTATGATCCACTGCCTGCTGGCAACTCGTGACAGAGATTTGCACTGTATGCCAGAGATTTAGTGCTGGTTTGTGACAAAGAAGCACCAAATAGTGGCTAGATGAATACCTCTGGTGCTCTCCCTGCCAAGGATCATCTCTGCGTCCACTATGGCAGCGAAACAGACATCAGACTTCAATCTGGATGCACCATCTGTTCACAGATATCAGGGCTGTCATTTGATATGGGCTGCCCATCAAGAGTGGAGGCCTCAAGTTCACCTTGCCGTCACAGATGCCTTAGACTTTGGTCTTATAAACTGTGATGGATGAAGGCTGTAAAGCGTCAACTATACAGGCTCTGTCAAGGCCCACCACACAATCACACAGTCTTCATCACAGACGTGCGATGAGACAGAACTCGAGAGCCACCAGACGGAGTAAACATCAACAAAAGCAGCTTCGGTCCAGGTTACAGGATAAACCCGCAGTGTGACATAAACATGGCCTATTAATTTTCATTTTCTCCTTAATGACTCTAACACTATCAGCCCACTTTAAGAGTCTCCCATCGCTGGTTGTTTTCTGTTAGAGAAGATCAGGCCTGTCAAGAAACAACTTCCAGAGAATCCTACTGGGTCATTATACTTTCAATGAACCACAACTTGTGATGTTTACTGAAACTTTCCCTTTCTAAGGAAAACAAAGGCTGAACTAAACTCGAAAGAAATGAACCGAGATGAAGTGAAGTGAAGCAAACTGAACTGAAATGAACTGATATGAATTTAACACAAATTATTCCCGACAATAAAATGTCATGCTGAGTATGAAAACTTTGTAAACATGCCAGATTTTAAAATCGCACAAGCTATCCATTAAAATAGAATATATTTAACTTTAGCAGCAGGCTTTCCTCTGAAGTAATAGACTCTTTGCTCTTTACACATGCACACACACACACACACACACACACACACACACATATACATTACAAACTCACAGGCAATGTGCAGACTGGCTTCTCTGCTGACGATGGTGCCAAAAGAGTTCGATGCTAGGCACTGATATATGCCAACATCCTCTTCCTTGTTCAGATGGCTGATGTGTAAGTTGCCCCCCACAAGAGAGTAGCGTGAGCCTGCTCTGAGCACGATGAAAGAGTCATTTAGCTTCCACCTGCGAAAGCAAACACACGAAACAGATGAGCCATAAAGCAGGAACTATTTCAGAGGCTGAAAAGGAGTTGCCTGCAATAAAACATCTCATCCTGAAAGGCTTTACATGTAAAACTAGACCTGAACATTCAAGGAGGCAGCACAACCAATTTAAAAAAAAAAATCAATGTGCACTGATAGGCAAGGTTTATCCCTCCTATGTCATGTAATTTTTAACATGATCCCCAAGTCTGAATGCAAAATTACAATTTCCACAAGTGTGATAAACTGTATTAGACAGACTGATTCTGATGCCAAAAACACATGGAGCTGAATTCGTGTTCCACAGAAATCTGCCCAGTTTTGCTTTATTCCACATACAGTCCATACTGTCAGGCAGGGTAATCATATGCTTTCATCACTATCACCCTGCAACAAAAAAAAAATCCATGACCAAACTACCGTTATTTTGATCAAAGCAGAAATTAAAACAAACAGCGCAGCCTTTTGTGTGCTCTCGCAAAATATCACTGGGCATAATTGAAGTGAGAGGTAATCAACAAGAGACAATATTCATTTGCGCTGATTATTCGTTTCTTTTCAGGGTCTGGCCTATTTCAAACACAAGATGAGAGAAAATAAAGGGTTATGAAGGGTTTCTGAAGCATTTTTGTCTCTTGTCTGCCTTTTTTTTACCCATCAAAAGCAATCCTGTGACATCGTGCCGGCAGCCAGCCAGGCCATGTTCAGCCGGAGCCCCAAGAGGGAGGCCCGAGCACCAGGAATCATAAGCTTCCCCCCCAATCATGGTGATTATCAGACAGGAGGGCTGAACACTAGGTCTGTTCAAATAAGATAGCTACATGCAAGGCGCACAATAAAAGTGGTTTTGATTGAAGGTCTTAGTTTTGAGAACATGAGATTCAGAGTGAGAGCAGCAAGACTTAGGTGCTTGCAATCAGCAACAAAATGTGTCTGTATGGTTTGATGGGGAAGCTTGATTTTTAGGGGATTAGATGTCTGGCTCTCTAGACAAAAAACAGTTCAGCATCCAGGAAAACCTGCCGAGTTGATGCAAGTGCCTCCAAATATGTGACAATACCCTCCTAAATTAATATTTGAGCTCCAAGGCTGAAGACATTAAGAGGATTTGCAGAAAACTTTCTGAATATGTTTAGATACATTTCAACAGTTTCTTGAAGTTGTCTGCAACATAATGCGATACTCATAGGCAAAGTTACTGAGCAAATGGCACTTTCATTCTAAAACCAATTCACTGTCAAAGGACGAGAAAATTAATAAAAAGAGGAGCGTAAACACAGAGTAACAAGAAAAGCCACCCTTGCAAAAGAAGGCTCTCAAGAAATAGCTTTTCATCAAAGGGATACGGTGCAATTAGGTTTAATGTTAGCTCGATGGTTTTGATTGGAATTGCACAAGTCTTTGAGATAAAGCAAGGTTGAGGTTTTCGTTTCTGTCTATTTTCCTCTTTCTTAAAGGGAAGGCTTAGTGGGACAGTGAGAGAGAGAGGGGGAGGCAGGGAAGAGGGGAGGTAAAGGGGAGCATATGCAGTGGAGCGGTGCTCAACAGCAGATTGGCTGATTAGATTGATTTAGTGATTTGGTGTTGCAGCTGGAGCAGGTCCAAGAGCTGCAGATGAGACAAATCAAGGGGCCATGGTGACAACTCAGAGAGGGGGCTCTCAGTGGCAGCGGTGGTTGGGTAGTCTTAGACAAATTAATTTGTCCTTGGTGCCCCTGAAATAGAGCTGCCTACACTCTCAGCAGAGAAGAGCGACTCAGAATATGGTTCAGGGTGTCCTGCCACAGAGTCCTTCAGGGACCACAAAACTTTTCAAAGACCATTTCTAATACTGGCACAACATACCTTTGATAAAATAAAAAAAAATCATAATTAAAACAGATAAAAGTATGATATCATAACAACTTGGAATCAGTCTAAAAATCTCTGAAAATCAGTTTTTAATGTGATATATAAGCGCCACAGTTGGTGGCACTGTAATTAAACAGCTAATTAAAACGAAATTTGATTCGATTCGGACATGCTCTCGGAGCTTGACCTCAGAGAGGCTAAAAATTGCAGATTTAAACTCGTAAGTAGGTTCTCGTTGAAAAGAAGGGGGGGTACCCAGACAGTGAAATAGCGACTGATTGCTTAATAAGTATTCTAACCGATCCAAGTGATAAGATCTTGTACATTCATTTCAATTTGTGCCCATTAGGCATAACACCAAGGATCTTCAAGCTACATTAACAGCCACACATGCTGATGTTATGAGGGATCGTTTCAACCTATTACACATTAAATGCTTGGCTTTGCAATTTGCATTTAATTACACTGACACGAGTACAACAGCTATGTGGCCCCATTTGATAGATTGTGAATTAATAGCTTACGCGCTAGATGCACTTTAAAGCAAATCATCGTTTGTCATTTGTTTTCATTTGTCATCGTTTTAGCGGCGGAGGAACTGGGCATCAATTTGTTTGTAAAACAATCGTCGAGGGACCACTTACATAGGAAAGGCCACAGCGCTCAACACTAAACAAGGGCATCAACAAACAGTAAATGTTTTCCTCCGGCTCAATCCATGAAGTGATTTGAATCACGCTTATCAAGTACTGATAGGCTTTAAACCAGATGCCCTGTGGTGATGTGTGTGTGTGTTTGTGTGTGTGTGTGTGTGCGTGCAGTGTTTGGCAGTGGTGCTAACATTTACTGTAGTAGCTTCAAATGGAGAAAGGGAAGGAAACTTTTATCATTTGGTTTTCAGCCAGTGAAGGGTACTGCAGGGTTTTTCCTGCATGGCCTGACCACTTGATCCGTCTCATCGGATTGCAGCCCAGCTTCTGTGCATCACTCTGTTAGATTGCTTAATCTCTTAACTGGTCAGCGGTTGACAGGGAGCTCTCCAAATGCATCCTACAGTAGATCAATGTCCACCTGCCAATGTAAATATACAGTAGACCGGGAAATGAGGCCAATTAAGTCATCATTCTCAAGTTAACCGTGAGTGACAGGGAAGCTAAGCGCCGCGGGCAGTGAGCAGCGGCAAGCCGCAAGGTCCACAAACCCCAAGTTCTCCCAGGGCAATAAATCCAGTCTCAGTTGGTTTTCAGAATAAATGTTACACTTGACAGCTTTGGGATATTACCTCAAGGTTTTCAGTAGCAAAAACCAAACTGTGCACACAAAGCCATGCCTGCGGGTGTTACCTGTAGAAGGGTGCTGGGTGTCCCTGGGCCTCACAGCTGAACACCACCTCTCTGCGGTTCTCGCTGGGGTGAAGGGGAAACACCACGCTGCCAGGCTGTTTGGTGAACACGGGCTTCAGCATGACTCCACTTCCTGGGAAGGAAACCAATACAAATACATGAGCTTTGATGTGCTGGAGAGGATTCAGCTCCCACCAAAAAGTTAAAAAAAAAAACAACTCAAAATAACAGTCAGCCGCGTTCACACTTTTTGAGTGACTGGTGGCAAAATTCACTTCCTGGTAGATACTGAAGGCTGTGTGGAGGAATGAGGTTGAGAATAGAGGATTATACGTATCACTGCACAAGAGTCAGCTGAATCACTATAAAATCTCAGTTTGGCATGGATCCGTAGGCCATGCGAACACAACCCGAGAGTATTTTTCATATTTTCCCATTATTCATAAAAGTTGTTAGATCCCTGAAGTACTGCATAATCAGTTGGTAACCTTCATAAAACTTTAATGCAACCATCTGAAAGTACAGAGTTGTCAAAGGCACGCTGCACCGCCACCATCACGCTTCGGCACTATTTCATCTAAAGCCCTTCAAAGTTACCACCGCCTTCCCAGGGGATGTCATCCAATAAGAAGTCTGAAATAAAATGCCAAAACAAATTCTGAGAGTAATATGATCTCGTTTGACACGGGCCCCTCTTATTTGAGCCATCAAAATGGTGCCCTTTGTGTGTAAGATGAAGAAAAAAAAGGCTATAATTTCCAAAGTTCAAGGAAAAACTCTAGGGAGAAGGATTTTTGTTTTCATTTTTTGGATCCAAGTTTGGAGCAAACTCTAAAAAGAATATGCTTCTTACTAAATTCCTAGACTTGACGGGAAAATAAGCACACTCTATTAAGCAAAAAGATTCATTAAACATTCCCAAGTCGCGGTCCCTAAAACACACAATCCAAGCTTACAAGCTTAAATAACAGACCAAAAATGACAACAAACGAAATAAATAAATAAATCATAAATAAACAATTCTGCCAGCAAACCTTTTTTCCTCCTTGAAGTATATCTTCACTTGCTATCATTCTCATCACAGAGCAAACAGTCAGTGGTGAAGTGTAATGAAGGGATACAAACAGATGTATACAGCATTGTGCATAAATTAGTACAATAAATCTCAAGGCCACCACTGATAATACTGCACTGTTGATTTATTGTCTCCACATGAAAAAAAACACTCTCCCTAAAAGTGAGAAAAGACAAACAACAACGATAGCAGCATGTCCGCAGTGACACCGCTTTTCTAGTTAATTACAAAGGTACAGTGGCTGGTAAATGCATGCTGTGCAGGGAAGACCCACAATCATGCAGCAACAAACGAGTGACCCTCGGGGCAGTCAAGACTTCTTTGGAATAAACATTTCGTTCTATGGCAAAATAGGAATTCATTTGGTTTTCTGAGGATGCATTTGCATTTCTGTAACGGCAGAGAAGCTGGAAGATACCGCAGGTAGGGTAACTAATTTGTATGAGAGGGAGGTATCCTCCTCAAGTCTCCTGAGCCCTGGGAGTACAGGTTTATCCTCAGGACTCAGAATAACTCTCTAAGAGGGTGGAGATGTTTGACGAGGGACCTTGTGCACTGATTGTTCCTCTCCACAAGGATAAATCTCTGCAAAAAGTTACACAGAATGAAAGGCCGCCTAATTATAATCTTTGTTAGATGAAGCGTGTCCCCCGAAGCAGCACTGAGAGTTGATTGATTACCAGAGGACACTTCTCAGAGAGTACCTCTCATCCTCATTGTTCACAAATTCACCAGGATGTAAAGCCTCCAGTAAACATGAGATGAATCAGATTTTTTTTTTTTTTTTTGACTGAGTGACAGACAACTTTGCCTTAATGCATTGATTAATAACATGAGGTGTTCCACATGCATTTATATTCAAAGCAATGCTTCTAACACAACACTTTTAATAGGAAATAGGAACACTGACATGACAGCGCCCGTGCCAAATCCAGCCCTTCAGTCATTAATTAGCCATTTGACTCTCGGCACTTCAACCCTCAATTTATCAGGTAAGAAAAAAGTCAGGTAAAATATGAACACTGAGCAATTTTACACAAATAGAAGAGTATTTTTCTACTTATTTCCCCTTGTATGTCTTTTCATGTTCGGAAATGTCAGGTTCCAACTGCACCACCCCCACGATTCACAGCCCAGAGGTGAACAAGAAAACAACGAAGAACAAAACCTTATCCTAAAACTAATCTTTAGTTTTTACCATATGGTGTTAGGTTCATGTATTCCCATAAACATCCAATCTTCTGTTAGTTTATTAGTTAATATAAGCTACAGAGCACCACGCATGGTAATGGCAAAACCTGATGGCACCAGAAAAATCCTAGTTATGGAAGAAATTCACCATGAATCTAGTGATGTAAAGATGTCATATTTGAAAAGATATGCATACAATCTTAATTATATTTGCCCCACAAGTGCTAATTATTTCAACAAAAACCCATCTTATAATATCTGTTACACTGATACTCATGACACTCGCTGTAAACAATAAACATGAAAGCATATGTTTGCATAGACTTAAAAACTTGATATAAAAAATGCATGGCCCTGGCTGTTGTTGAACTTATTTTCTACGACCCCATGATTTTGTTTTTTTCAACACAGTCATACTTTTAATTATCACTTGTGCCCACACTGTTGCTATCAGTTTATAGCACAAGCAAATGCGCCTCAGTATAATTGACGTTACAAGCAAACACCAAAAAACCCCACACCGAACCATGTCTGTCAGAGCATCTTTGCATAACCTTGGTGCGTAGCACTGTTAATCAATCCCTAAGTGGCTTGCAGTATGCAAAGTCAACTCAATATTCATTTAGTGGGAAATCAATGTACACAGAAGATATCTGGTCCAAGTATGTATGTTACGGCAGAGCTGAATCGTCCTGATCTTTGGCAGCACCATGGCAACTGTTATTTTTATGGTGAATAAGTGTTAGAATAATGAGAAGGGATTGAGCTCCGGGGGCTGCGCCTGGGGGCTCAGTTCAAACTGATGCAAACTCTCTGAAACTCTTTCGTTGCCCTAACGGGAATGTATGTAAGATGCAGTAGGGAAGGGGCGGAATAATTTTCAGGCTTGCTTTTTGGTAATCACGAAACAGTAAAGTACTAGACACTGCTTCAGCACTGCTTAGCCCGAAATCCACAGGCTTTGCATAGAGGGATCTGGAGGAAAAGGATTGGGTTTTTTGTTGTTGTTTCGTGTTGTTTTTCTTTGGTTGCAGAGTCACTGGTGTGACCAGTTTCATGTGTGACCAGTCTCATGACTCCATATTGGAATTGCCTCTGGGCAAACCAGAAAAACAATAAAGCGAACATTAAGATTGACCTTCCGGTTGGCAGGGTGTTGCCCCCTTTAAGTGTCTGAAACAAGATCTGAGCAAGGAGTCAAGGAGTCATGTCAGATTCACAGTGGTGTTTGAGCTGACGCCCACACAGCCTGATGGCAGGCCCAGTCCTGAGCATCCCTGAGAACAGACAGACAGCCAGCTGATGAAAAAGCGCTCCATCAAAGAGGTGTACCGATTCAGAATGCTAACAGGAAGTTGACTGCACAATGCCGCAGGACAGAGATGGAGGTCATTATGAAAAGGGCTTTGAAAAAAAAAAGAAAAAGAAGAAGAAAAAAAAAACACAGTGTCTCCAGTCATATCTGTCACCTGCTGCCAGATGATGATATGTGCGGCAGTTTTCGAAGGCTTCTCAGACAACACAAGACTCAGCATCGTGGAGCAAGTGGAAGGCAGAGGGAGCTGTTTTGGAGGCTGAAATAAAAACTAATCTCAAATTCAATACTAGCTGACAGCAAATGAATTCCTCCAGCTTACCTCAGCATGAATAAACAGGCACATGGGGAGTCGACTGTGGGGGAGGTATCGGTCGTTTGTGAGGTCCCAAATCCATTCGCTTCAGCTCAGGGTTTTATGCATCAAATAAAAAAAGCCAATCTTGCTTTTTAAAGCATCTTTCCCCTCTGTCCAGGCCGATAAGGTACACCTTTAAGGTCTCTCATTCAGCTGCTTCAAATGTTACTCCAGAGCTAAAGGAAGGTTTGGGTTGTTTCGGGCAGCGTGTGTTTCGATCGTGGCTGGACTAAATGCTTGAAATATTCATGGGGGATATATTTCAAATCCCTTTGTAAAAACACTCACACTAATCCTTTTTAAAATAAAATAATAAAAAAAAAAAACCTGAATAATACAATAATGACCACTAACATGTTTGGTGCTTGTTTTACAAAGAAAAAATAGGAGGAGATTTCTGCCACAAATGGTTCCAAGAGAAATAAGAGAAACACACACTTTGATCAGAAGGAATAACCCAAAAGAGTCAAAATCAGAAAAGACAGGTGAGACCATACTTTACTGCTATAATGTTTGATCTTTCGGCATTTCAGGGCTTATTGACTAGCTAGTTAGGGTGTAATGTGACGCACTCATTAATTTAGTTAATGAATTTTTCACCGACATGGACTGTGGGGAGAGAGAGGAATGCGGCCAACACCCTCTCAACCAATATCCAATCACATCACACCATTCTGTCGTTAATCAAAGCTAGTACATCTAAAATACTACTCTACCATTCCCTGTATCCCACGTACTCAGTGCCATGTTCATTGGGGAAAGGCAAAATTGATTACATCGAAGCCCATATGTGGGAATGGCAAATTACAGCTTTTCTCGTTGTTGTTCCTTCTATTGAATGTCTACATAAGCCGAGGAGCATATTGCTGCCGAGAACACCATTTGTCATCTAATTGGAGTAATATCCCTACCTTTTCCTCTTCAAGATTGCTTAGCAGGTTATTTGTCACTTACCAGCTGCTATGGTATACACACTAATGGCAACATTCATCATGGTTTACAACTGTACAGTAATGTGTCCAACCATACTAACTTACACAATACCCGATTTGGCTATGCGAGGATTTCATTTGGCTTGTTGACAGTGAAGAGTATAGTTTGATGGATTCCTGGACTGAATATTTCAAACATATTTCAAACAAAATGAACCGAACGGGAACTGAAGAAAGAAAATGATGTCAAGCTATTTCACAATACCACATTCATTATGCTGACATCAGAGGGTTCAACACACTCTGCCACAGTCTCTAACTAGCACACACTAACACACTAAATGTGTGAGTAATTAATGTGATGCTGAAATGTGACTATTTTACAATTGTAATGGTAATAAATAAAAACCTGGCAATGACTGACTAGGATAATAATTACTGTCAATTATTCAGTGCTGTTTAAGGTAATAGAAGCAGCTTTTCAACATTAATGTGATGTTTATGGAGTGGGAACATTAAAAGAGATAAGAAAAGGTGGGAAATGCAGTACGCCTGTAGAAAGTAGCTCACAGCACGACCCCGGGCTATTGAGGGTATGCTGTCTCACAAAATATAAAATATGTCACATTCATCACTATCTGGAGATATATCTGGGATATGTGGTACATATTAAATTTATAACAATCTATAAATAAAGCTACACTGTATATGCAAATACATAAAAATTTGATTTCCATTCCTAGCTGAAGCAAAAAATATGACCAGCTGTGGGAGGAAGCCTCACTGGGGAATATTGTACATCTTAACTATACAGTACTTCAAAGATACAATAAAATCCTTGCTTAAGGATTCCTAAAAGGCTTCGCTATGTTCCGATGAATCATTGAGTTAAGTCAATATTCGTGAAGGCAATCGGCCCTGGAATTCACAAACGGGGCTACAGAGGAGAGTTAAAGCAGTTCTAGGAGATTATAGTGCTCACCAAAACAAGCCCTTAATTTCCCATTGGCATCACAAGACTTGTGAGCCTCTTTTAATTCAACACTGGTGGTGGTAGTAAAATTGTAAAAGCCTAGTAAGTTCTTCTTTAGGGTGACTGGATGTGTGCTGAGCTTAACGTTCACCACGGTTTCCAGCACCAAAAACCTCCTCCACAATTCAACAAGTCCATCACAAGGGCACTATTCTGATTTTTCACAACGGGCATGCATCATGCTGCTACTTCAAACCACTTCTGCTATGAAATCTGATTGTTTATTACATTATAGGGCTGGGCAATATGGTTGAAATCCATCTCACAATACTCATATGATATTTTCTTTTTTTTTTTTAATCAATATATATCACAATATGAGTCATGTACAAACACGTTTAAATTATTGACTTGATAACTGGGTTCAGTGTTAACCCCATTGAACTGAATAGTAATATTAGGTGTGACTGCAAACACAAATCTTAGCATTTTCAAATAAAATTCCTTTAAGTGTCTCATGCCTAATTTCGTCATACTTTTAAGATAAAAATGTACCTCTTATCATCAGTTTAGAAAATAGAAATGTGTCAAAATATCCCAAAAATGACCACATCATAAGGGCATGTTTCCACTGAAAGACAGTGAGCAATAATATTGAATTATCGCCAGTCCTTATTACATGGCTCTGTTGAACGACTACTAAATTGTGATTGGTCAATGAATGCATTCTAAGGTCTGTTATTTTTGGATACTAGGCCACTGATTCACATCTAATTGCATCACTCACACTTTGTGCCAAAATGACATCACTCCTATGTTGCTGCAGACAAACACTCAGTCAATGATTAATGCCTTAGGTAAGTAGCCGTGTAATAAGCAGGATAATGTACAGCGAGCTTCACAGTGAGGATCCTGATTTCCCTTGTCAAGGCTAATTTTGGGATAATGACTGGCTCGCAGTGCATTGTCACTTATATATACTGTACAACTTTAGATTTTTGCTTTTTGCTTCGATTTTTGTTTTTTTTTTCATTTCTGTGGGGTGTTAATTGAATGCAATTTCCACATTTGGAGTACTGAGCTGTTTCTGTGCTGTTTTTGCTCAACCGATACTAATGTAAGACACACCAACTTCTATCATAGAGACTACTGACCCGGTGATAGAAGTAGTTTATTGTGTGAAGGTTAGCTGCATCCATGTGTAGCAACATACATCCAGCCCTGCCTCAATGCCCCTCTCTTTCTCCTTCTCTCTCTCTCTCTCTCTCTCTCTCACTCTTTCTCTCTCACACACACACCCTTGCCTTGGGCCTTACAGATCCTTAGGGAAGGCTGAGGGGAAGCTAGTTAACTCCAGATGAACTCACTGTGGGAATGGCTTCCCTTGGCCCTTCTCTGCTACAGTCCGTGCATTGAAAAAAAAAAAAAAACAAACGAGAAAAAAAAAGAAAATACACACATAGAGCCAGGATAAATAACCTACATAACAGTACCTATCTCATACCCTCACACTGTGCTCCCTCTACCCAGTATGGCTCGCCCGCATACTAAAATGCTTATCATGTCTTTCTCTGAACGCAGAGGCTTTGGAAGTCTATCGTTATGCTATTGCACCATGCTTGTCTTGCAAGCAGAGCATATGTAATATAACCCCATCCTGAATATTAATGCCTGGTTACTCTGAGTTACCAACTGTGAGCGTGAGCCTCGAAAGTGAGGCAAGGGCTGTGCAACACAATGCTTTTCAGAAATGACTTGCCCTCCGCTCCTTTGTTAAGAACTAATGTGCTTTTAATGGTTAACTTGGAATATCTTATCTGCACCATGTAATTACAAGACTAAATTTTGTGGAGGTGACCTGGTGCGCATCCCTCCCACAGACTGCAGGCAAAGGATTGTCTCCTTGAAGCTGTTTGTCTGAGATCAAAACTCCATCAGGTTCGTGCAAAGATTGCTGCCAATGTTGCAGACGCTCTCTGTGTATTTAAAAGAATGTCTAACTAGGGCATAATATGTGATCCAGACTAATGGTGAAGATACTAATCCCATTGTGAGTCACAGTTCCCCGAGGAAAGTCTCATTAGACAATCACTGATGTGTATTGGATTTAGTGATAAGTGGTGCTAATTGCCATGTAGGCAAATTTAGGCACTGCCGCGTACTGCTGTTCGCTTAAACAGAAACGCGCATGCACAAACAAATACACACCGTCACAGGCATAGTCACACGCACACACACACACACACACACACACACACACACACACACACACACACACACACACACACACACACACACACACACACACACACACTCGCACGCTAATTATTTTAGGTCCCAGCTGTGAGGTGGGGCTGCTGATTCGGAGCAAGGCAACATGAAAGATTACTAGTTCCTCAAGATACTGTGCTCCTGTGACAAAGCTCTTATTCATCTTGTTCTCAGCTACAAATTCTGACATTCTAAAGAGACTTAGTATTTGACCCTGCACATTTTGTAAAGCAGGAAAATTAGGCCTCTCATTAAAAGCAAGATCAATGACAAGATTCCTGTTCTACCCGTGCAGTCTCAATTAGGGTGACAATGGAGGTGCTCTTTAAAATGAATGACTGCGCACTCAGCTGCTAGATAAGGCTTGTCTTTAGGAGATGGAAACCGTACTTATCCTTTCCTTATGGGATTCACCTGCTGAGAAAAAAGGCAATAGCTGCTACACACATTTTATACACCACTCATGTGTTTTCTGGAGCGGCTAGTGCCAAAGACAATAACCCCAACACTTTCTACCATTTGTAGAGAGCTTTGGGCAGCCTTTGCCCTAAAATAAAATAAAACATCTAATTATGCATTTCACTTTTGACTGCCATTTGTTCTGCATGTCGAGGCTCCATCGTAAAAACCATCATCTATAAATAACAATTCATGGCCCCTATGCTAACAAGATGAAACAGTGACTGTTTGGGATGCTTACCTGCCAGGCACTCCACCAATGACAGCAGCAGTATAAGTTTCCATAGCAACTCCATTTTAATGGTCTCAGGTCAATACAAGCTCACATCCAATCACAGGTGCGCAGAATCCTGGCTTTATCCTTTCCGGCACTTTCACTGTTCTTCTGTCAAAATAAAAGAAAAGGAGAGGGAAAGAGAGCGAGAGAAAGCATTAGCTATTCAGAATGAGCAGCCACTGGTCACCGGTCTAGTCTGTCAGGCTCTTTCACTTCACAAGGACAGTAATTGTCCGTGTTTCCTAGGTAATGACTTGTAGAACATAATATAAAAAAGGAGGGTAAAAATGTTGAATGCTACCCTAAAAAAAAAAACACAACCTTGAACCTTTGTAAACAACATTCCACGGGCCTCGCTGTCATTTAATTGCACTGCACTGCCGTTAGCGGTTCTTTTCAGAATTGCAGATTTCATTTAATTTCAGGTATTTAACGTGTATAGCCGAGTATAATCAAGAAGCAAAAAAACACTGTCTCTTGTGCAAACACACACACTGATTTGTCCTTGCAAAGCACTTACAAAACATTTGTGCTTTAGAGTTTGCTTAAGTGTGCTTAACATTGCATAATAGGGATCATGTCTGCAAGGGAAACATAAAGGGATTGCTTGCTTGTACTGAAACCTGCTGAGACAAAACAAAAAGCAGGCTGGTTGTCAGACACATCCCTAGCATGTAATAAAGCACTGTCCTGGCTCCTCCAATTCTTCTGAGCTGGAGGGATTATGTATTTCTGACATAAAGAGCTGACTGTACACGGCACAAAACCATTTTCGGTCCCCCGGGAGACTTACACAATTGATTTTCTCAAGGACTAAACCGTAATTCATCTCCGCTTAGACTCAAATGAAGTCCCAAAAAAGTTGTGATATGATAATGAGACACATTAGTCCTTTCTCTGATAAGCAGTGATGTATTTATTGTCTAAATATAATCTTATGTTCCAAATATGTTGATAGCGACGATCTTCTGTGGGGAAACAGCAGATAAATGGCTCCAGACGATACGCTGGTGGAGCTGACTGTTTTTTGAAGAAATTCAAATGTAGAGATGAAGGATGGAGAGGAGAAATCAAATTAGCATTTTTGGTCAAACTCACTCTCCCTGGTACATTTAACTAACAGCACAATTTCCTCTGACTGCATCCAATCAACAAGCCCAAATGAACGAGAGGGGAAAAAATTAATAAGATCATACAGTATATTCTATCAAGATGCAAGAGCCAAAAAAGCAGCAACAACATACATAAAGATTATACTTTCACAGTTTCTCAGTTATCTGCATGCTTCTTATCTTTGCACCAGTGAAAGGCATGACAGAGCATACTGATGCTTATGTGAATATATCAACTGCCTCCCTGACACGTTCGCCTACACTACTCTCCTTCTGCATGTTCGAAACCATTAAAGGCAACATTTTCCCCCTATAAATCTCATTATGGAGATTGGGTTTAGAGTGTCATCTTAGTTTCAACTTATCTTGCAGTTATTAGGATGCAAATGTCATGAGTAAATGTTGGCTTTTAATAATAAAACAGAGAGACTTCAAATCCCTTCTTGCACTCCAGTCGTTGGATATTTTTGGAGAGCTCCTCCTTTGAGGGAATAATTGTGAGAAATGCTCTGAATAAATTACTCCACACAATGCCTCCAACAGAAAAAGAGAGAGGCCCTGGAATTCAACAAAACCTAATTTCACATTCTACCTTCACATTTTTATGCATAGTTTGGAGTGGTATGTTTGGATAACATTTCACATTTACAGAGGTGGGAGTAACTAATTACATTGACTCATCTTACTGTAATTGAGGATGCATTTTTTAGCAATTTTCTTAAGTCAGTAATTGTACTTTTACTTAATTACATTTTTGCTTGAGTGGTTTACTTCCCTACATTTTAAATCATATCCATTACAGAGAATAAACAGATTGTGGAACCATCAGTCAGCAAAGATGAGAAGAGAAACCTGCTTCTACTTTGTGGGTTCTACTTTTTTGTCATTTCCAAATTTCCAGTAAAAGGTGCAGATGGTAGATGCAGATGGAAGCGAGGACCATTTACACTCAATTTGCAGAAATATGGAATAAGTGTGGAAAAAAAGAGGGAAAAATGCCAGTGGACTCATTATGTACTTATTTGTCAACTCAGTCTACAGGGTCCTCTCTTCAATCAACCAACGGCAATTTTGCAGAATGTACCTTTAAAAGAATGCAGTTTTGAAAAAGTGATACTGTAACTTTTACTCCAAGTACATGTTAAATGACATACTTTTTACTTTTACTTAAGTAGAATTTTACAGCAGCACTTCTACTTCTACTGAAGTAAAATATTAGCAAAGTAACAGTACTTCTACTTGAGTATCAGTTTGTAGTACTCTTTCCACCGCTGCATATTTATGCTTCACTGTAAATGAAATTAATATCTTAATTTCTGGCTACCAGGGAAAGCGATGACGTTAGCCACCAAAGGCCACAGGGCCAGAAAGCTTCATCTTTTCCAAAATTGTTAAAGCAATTGTTTTGCCATATGTGTAAATGTTTGATGCTCTGTCTATACAAAATTAATTTATCCTGACTCATGCCGCCTCAAGTGAAAATGGTGAGAACGTGCGAACTGTTCTTAAAAGCAAGTATCTGTACTGTGGGCCTCTAACAGCAATCTCTTGATCTCTATTACTCAGCAAGCCCTGAGACATGAGACATCAGACAGAGGGGTTAGAGAGGGGGATAAAAGACAGCCGTTTGATCCTAAGGAGCTCAGCACTCAGATGATGGCAGAGGGAACTGGGGAATGTCCACAGCACCATATTTGACTCCCTCTATAGTACAAATGAATTACCCTTGTGACCTTAAGTGGCGGTGACAAGACCTATAACTTACTTTCATCCTAAATTGATTCTCTCATTTGTTTGCTGTATGAGATGCAAGTTAATGATAGGAAGGGCTTTCAAAATTTTCGCCTTTCAAGTTCCACCCTCTTTCATGTCTCTGTAAAAAAAAGCCAGAGGTTGAAAAATGAAATATGATCAAGCCTGGAATGATAGTCTTGGCCTAAAACATTTCCTGACCCACTTTGTACAAACCGAACTGCAGTTAAATTTACCACGAATGGCAATAAACTCAACTTCTCGGTTTGCAAATGTAAATGAAGTCATAATGTAAAAAGTCACCATGCATTAAATCATACATAGTGACTTCCTCTTTCTCCCTGGGTAATGGTATGGCTAGTGCCTATTATAAGTATGAATCATCGCTGTCATACATTCATACTGTTGCTGTGGAATTTCAAGTATTTAGACATAAGTGCTGTGTTCAAACAAACAACCCCAGAAATACTATGTAAAGCACAATGACTCTATTAGAGTGAAAGAACATCAAATAATAGTGCACCCACTCACAGTAGAAATTTTCAGATAGTCAACACCTGATGTCAGTCAACTAAAACTTTAATTAGAGTCAAGTCATGAAAAGCAGAGGCTTTGCAAAATGTCAGGTGCAGTTTAGAAATGTCCGTTTTGTATTTTCATGAGTTGTGTGCAGGATTTGCAGAGCCACATTCTTTCTAAATAACAGGTCAGGATAAAAAAGCCCATTTTCACACGAGTTGTTTTCCTTGAGATGTTTTTTCAAGTTGATTTCCAAAAATACAAAAGACAAAATGATGCAGGATGAGGAGAGAATATTTTCTTCTCCAATATAATCAATTCCTTTACAACAGTTAGAGCCAGATTCGCTCTTCCGCCTCATCCAACAATGCCATTTCCAGCTGCTAATCACAATTCTTCCAAACAAACATTGTTACCGTTCTGCTTCAGATTAACTGTGTGCATAGACTTTAAAGGAGGCAGGGGCGTGACTCCTAAAAAGGGGTAACAGCTGCGCGGTCCTGTGGTTCACTTGTAAACACAGAATCTTGGGTTAAGTGTCAGCCAGGAAACTTCAATACTTATTGCATCCTCTCTCTCCAATCTTTTCTGTCTGTCTTCACTGTGAACATACAGCATGAATCCAGTAAAATTAATCTTTAAAGGGGAATTTGTCCAGCAATGCTGGGCGATTCCAGTGTGTTTAAGAAATAATAGAAAAACTGCTTTAAAAACTCATTCCTGCTGAGTTTTGTACTGTCACATATTAATACACTTTCAAGGGAGAAAATGCAATATGCACATTTCTAGACTTTCAACAAGATTAATATGTAACAACAAAAAAATAAAGGTATGAATAAAATGCAGTGCGTACAAAGTACAAAGCTGAACAACTTTGAAACATCAAATAGCACCACGGTAGTTTCTGGCAGTTTCTTTGCTTAGCCAGTTTCCTTTTCCATTTTTAGGACACTTAGAAAAAATATTTCCATTCACAACAAGAAAACATTCAGCTAGTATTAATATTTCTAGATTCCCTTTCTTGGTTTTTACAAAATAGCAACTATTAGGATTCAGAAAATACAAATTTGCATTTTCATCCACATGTGGCTTTGTTATATCAATAAAAGTCAATCCTCAACTGCTTTTGCTCTTAATATTCCAGGTTAGCAGCAGCCAACTGCTTCAGAAATATTGCTATTTTGAAAAAAAACAAAAAAAAAAACATACAACATACATACTACTCAGATCAGAAATAATCACACAGTTAACGGTGTAAAGAATTTGACAGCTGAAAAAGATGTATGCCCGGGTTTAAAATTATGCGTTAGGGTCCAGACCTAACAGTTGGTTTTCGATTCAGCTTGTCATCTCTCACAATTTTGGCAGTTTTTCCATCTGAGGGAACATTTTATCTGCACACACTGGATAAGGCAGCATATATCTTATGGCTGTACGGAGAGGCTGAAAACATTCATGTGGCCTCACTTTTGCCCAGTGTAAGCTTGTTGAAGAAAGGCAAGGCCAGGATTGAATCAACCACCTATAGTGAAGATAACTGCAGTATAAGTGCCGGTCAGACTGCCTCTATGGCCCTTTGTTAACTCAGATGAGTGTCAGTAATGCTCTAATAATATTCTCTTGAGTTTTACTACAATTTGAGAAGACCGCCTGGGACAAAAACACACAATCACAACACCCTGACCCAACCCCCGACCACCTCAGCCACTCCCCCTGTGCACACCTGTGCTTTAGAGAAAGTAAACATGATCACTTCTGTTTCATTCCTGACAGAGCACAGCAAATTACGACACCGCTATCTAGTATTTCGGGGGGTTTGCACGCAGATCCCTAAAGCAGATTAAGAATACTCACACCACCGTGGACACTGCAAGCTCGTCAATTCTTGAATGTGAAAGTATGGCCTTGCTTTAAGTGATAAAGATGTCTAAGGCATCGTTGAGTCTGCAGTAACTGTATTACTAAAAGTGCCTGTCCCTTCTTATCTGCTGTACAATCCCTACTAGGCTGCATGTTAGAGATGGCAGCCCGGTTCCTATCCCAGATGAAAGGAATAGATTCCAGGATCTGATGACTGACACGTTACCAGTCATTACCATTCATTAGGTATTGTGGCTGTTGAGAATCTCTTGATACAATGTGGAGGAATAGCAGATGGATTAGACACAGGCCTGTGCACTTTGTTTTATTCAACTTTTGATGAACTGCAGCTACTTTGAACTAAACTTTAAACTTGTGCGGAGGAAGGGGTTGCAGATCTCTAAATTACACTGTTGTCAAAGTGACACCTCTTTTCCTCCTCTTCTTCGACAGCTGTAGCGGGAGCTGATAAACCACACACTGCGGTTCAGTCAGCCACAGAAGCCGCTGGTGATGGCTGTTGATTTGACCCCCTCCACTCCACCAGCCATCAATTTTTCAGGGCTAAAAAATGTATTAATAGAAGAGTACTCCAGGTCCCTTCTGTTGAGGAGTTCAGATGACGATAAAATTCACACTAAAATGCATG
>OMLB01042629.1:0-36625 GCA_900302555.1 Myripristis jacobus
CAAAGATCACACAGGAAATCATTAAATGCAATTAAAATCTGAATTCAGTTGGTTTTAGGGGGAAACTGTGAACAGTTGCCAGAAAAAGTGCAAGTAAAAAGATAAAGGCCCTCTGGTTTGGATTAAAGGAATCTGCTGCCCACTCATGTATTACAATGCCTGCTGGATAAGCATATTACAATGTATGCATCTAGCACTGAGCTCAGTGAGTCTCCTTGTCATGTCATGTGAACAAAGGCTATTGTAAAACAGAAAGGCTGTTACTTAAGGCATCGTGCACCAAAAGCCCCCAGAGAGAGGTTTCGGATTCATGGCCATTGTGAAAGAGGACTCAAAATGCAACAGCAAAAATTTAAGCAATGGACATTATTATTTCAGATAAGTAGAGATACAAATCTGCTTTTGTTTTTTGTTTTTTGTAAAAGAACACTTTAATCTATGACCATTAAATTTCTCTGAAGATTTGACAAAAAAAATGCATTTAGTGGCTTATGAGGTCCCTTGTTCTTCATTCTCTCTTCAGATTAATAAAATCAATACAAGTTGCCTCACTGACATAATGATAGTTTAGTTTATGTTTTTGTTTGAGACAGGCTAGTCCTCTGATCCCCAAGGACATTGTCTTTTCAAATAATCCAAGCACACAGTCAGCCTCAGAGCAGGGTCCCTGAAGTTCAAAGACATTTAGGGATAGTTGTTTTCTTGAAGGATTTTTTTTTTTTTTTGGTCTTCATGAGTACAGAATGGTCTCTCACCACTAGGCCACCCTGCCATCCCATCATCTTGATTGCTACACTGCCACATAATTTGGTGAAATGGTTTAGCCTACAGGGATGTACAACTGACATTTTGCAAAACAACAGTTGTTGCAGGCAGTAATTCACCAATCCATGTTTAGCATCTATCTCTAGGTATTATTTTCTTGCTTCAAAATCGTTCTGAATATTGGAGCATGGCTTATGCTGCAGCAGTTTGACTCTCGTCAAGGACATTAGCGTAAAAGGAAGATGATGTTGAGGAATGCTGAACACAGTACACACAACACAGTAGCGTGTATGTAGGACCATAGCATCTATCTTCAAATGTTGCCAGATATAGTAACCGTAAGGGGGACAGGAGTCAACAAATCATAGACAATTTGTACCTTATGGGAACAAATACCATACATCAGATTAACCATTTTACTTTCTCAGTTTTCATAGTCTAGAACAATCTTCATCAAAAGAGACCAATGTGTTGTCTGAAGAAGCACTTCAAAAATGACATTTCCCTGAATGGCTTTGCAGCATGAGTCATTAGTATGACTGCTTGAAGCTTCATTTATGCCATGTGCTTAACAGTATGAAATAGCCCTGCAACATTCTAAAAATATCTGGACAAAATGCTTGAAGCACCTCTTTTTTAGCCCTCTTGGATATCAGACCATAACTCTGTATCCTTCTCCATTCCCCCTGTTTAACAGCCATTCTAAACAAGTCTCCATCACACAATCACAGCTCATTAAAATCTGCAGTCTCTGTGCCCATCCTCCTCGCTCCCACCACAGACTCTGCCACAACTCCATCTCCCCTCCCACGTTCATTTGACCCACTCTGTCCTCTTTCCTCTAGACCTGCATGGCTCTTGGCTGTCTGAAACCTTGTGAATCGAGTAAACAAGGCTTCAAGCAGCTGAGAGACAGTGGCAAAAATATGCCCTGTTTGATGACCTCTCTCAGTTTCAATTACTTTCATATCTGTGTCAGCTGCTAAATCAACCCTCTACCATTCTAAAAACCAACCCTACACATCCAGCAACACTTTACCCCCACACTTTCCTCCACTTCTTTCTCATGAGGATGTTCTTGCATTCGCTGAGATGTTTAATGACATCCAAGTCTTCTTCTCTTTTATAACCTTTAGGCATCATCCAAAATCACTTTACTCCTTCAACATCTTAACCTCTAGGTGGGGCTGAACCATATTGTAAAAATGAATAAATCAATTAATACATAAAATTCAATTATTTTTATAGATATTGTGATTGCGGTAGGACTCATAATTTTAGTAGGAATTAATTTTTTCATTATCAATTTCATTTTCACTGAAAAAGCTATTAAAATGATGATGGTGTGATTTTTTTCCTTGGGTCTATAGCAAACAAACATGTTCTCTCACATCTGAAGAATACAATTTGTAGGCAAGGGCATCTCTGTAGCTCCATAAGATTTACTACAATGTTTTGTCACACATTTTACTTTTATGAAAAACTGCAGCTCCTGCAATTTGGATATTGCACTTGGCCATATTGTGATTTCGATAACATTGCAATTAACTGTTCAGCCCTGCTCTAGGCTAACCACAGCGACTCTGGTTTAACATGTTCAATACTCTCTCCCCAGATGAGATCCAGAGACACACTCACAGTATCACTTGCGCTTTCAGTGCTACACAGTCCCTCTTCCTCTGGACCTTCTCCCTTTACATAGCAGCATCATCCTCCTTGATATCAGGTTAACTAGAACTGCCCCTAATTTAAAAAAAAAAAAGACCCTTCAGCAGCTCTTAATCACACATACCCTAACCAAAATTCTTAGGATCTCTCAGTGAGGAGACTGCTGCAGGAAAAGCTAGAGCCACCATATCTCCAAATACTCTTCTGTTGCTATGATGCACTTCATCCTGGCCTTATCATATTCAAAACATAGGTGATGGCGTACAGTACTACTACAGGACTACTACCCCTTGACAAAACTCCATCACTTCATTTCTGCCGGTGCCCAGTACTTTGGACAGTAGCAAAGAATAGTGATTTCAGCCTCTCCAGAATGACAACTACGGCCAAATCAGTTTCTCCAAACCACCTGACTGGCATACATGTATAATTCGGAGGGGAAGCAGAGCCCCAGAAGGAAACCCAAGCAAACACAGGGAGTCTGCCCAGATAAGGCCAGGGTGCGCAGTCAAACCTGGGTGATTTGTCGGCAGCATTTGCACAGAATCCAGCAATCCAGAGTTTTGCCAAAGCGTTGTCTGGCAGTGTGGGTGTATCGCTACATGGCCCATCTATCCACTGTCTGCCTGCTGAGTGTGATCCCCGGCTTATGTGATTGGCCACCAAGTGCGACATCCGGCTGTATTCCGGCAAAAGTTGAATCTGGTTCAACTTCTCACCGGATGGCTACTGCATTTATTGTTGGATCACCCTACAGCACGCACTGCTGGCACCTTGCAGAGCACTGCTGGACTACCTGCCGGACTAATACGTCTCTTCCAGATTGCCAGACTCTGTCTAAATTCGTGTGAGTCAACACTGTGCCACCATGCCACTGTGCTCCCCTAGACCTTGATCCTCCCTAATTTAAGTCCAAGGCTGATAATGAGAATGAGCAATAACATCTAAAAATGTTAACTGTAAAATAAAAATCATGCTAGACAAAATAATCTGTTGTGGTGGTCTGCCTTTTATTGCCACAATGATTTTTCTGCATTCTTCTTTGGTCTAACCATAACTGAAAAGTTTACTTTTTACACTTTTGTATTTGCTTCAGTTTTACACTGCCCAGTTTAAGCAAATCAGAGCTTATAAACTAGTGACACGGATTCACAAATGACCCAAAAACACAAGTTATATGAGTATGTTTTTAATTGTTATTTCCTGTGGCTGGTCCAATTCCATTCTCACTCCAAAAAACCACACCGCAGCTTGGATGAAGGAAAATGAAGTCCCACATTTTTGTTATTGTTCTTGTTTTTTGTTTTTTTAAGGACTAGTGTTTTTGGCATTTCTGCTTTGACAGTTAAGGCAGCAGTTAAAGCAAAGAAACGAAAGACAGTGGACAGAGAGGAGATGACATGCAGCACAGGGAGAGGGCCGGACTCAAACCCAGGCCGCTGTGACAAAGACGTGGAGCCACTAGGCCTAACCCAAGACCTATATATTTAGGTGTTTGCAGTTATTTGGTACACACCTGAGTTCAAATGGCAGTGTTTGTACCTGCCCAGATAAGCAAAATTAAGATAAACTAGCTCTCCATGTCACTATCTTTCATTCCATGATTAATTAGTCATGTTAACTCCACTTCCTCACCAACACCACAGCTGACGTAAACAAACTGTTCTGCTGACGCCGTAACATCAGTGAACATGTGCAGCTGTTGCCTTAGCAAGGTGAACCATCTGGAAACACTGATTTGCCATGAACCAAAGGCCCACGCCGGTTCTACTCATTCAATTTCTATGATATAGTGACATCAAAACAGTCATATTTTAACTAATCCAGACACTCATATCACACTATTGTACACAAACATTTTATTAGGTGAGTAATTCCCAAAATCTACTGCACCCTGAGGGACATGGTGCATAAGTTCATAATATGTACTAGACAGGATGTGTCCATAAAAAATGCTTTAGGTTCCTGGTATACTTGGTACACAAAGGCTTGATGTGGTTTCGCCCTGTTCTCTCAGCCAATTCATCTCCAGCAGGAAGTTATTCTTTGCTGTTTCCCAAACAACAAGGGGCAAATTCCTTCCCTAGATGTCCTTGACACAATGAAACAAATGGGTTTGTAAGGACTGGCTGGGCAGAGTTTTAGGAAACCTTACAGGCCAGTGGGTGGGTGGCCTTTGCTGATCGCTCAATCATTATGGCACCAGGTCCTGTGGTTATTTTGAAGTGTGGGATATTCATGTCCCAGGACAGGGGCAATGACTGCTCCCATCCTGCCTTTCAAAAGGACGGAAGCAGGTCGGGAATGTGTGCTGCTCTCACGCTGGGGCAAGGGCTTATTTATAGTTCAAGAACTTTACTATTACATAATGGACTGGCATCAGAAAAGATAATTTCTCTCCTCAGTACTGGGGGCTGATAAAAAATAACCTACATTTATCATGACCACAGAATTATTATGGCAAATTGTGCTCAGAGTAGTTTTCAGGTACTGTGTTTTTAAGCACTAAACATCTTTAAAGAGTATAACTTGAGCCCATGTAAAGTTTGTTTACCCTTATTGTGGGTCTTTTCCCATCTATTTTAAAACTGCTTTGGTTTCTCCCCTGCATAAAAACCAAACCTAGACCCAAAAGCTCTTAACAACTACAGACCCATTTCCAAACTCCATCTTCTTTCCAAAGTCATTGAAAAAGTTCTATTCCAGCAGCTGATCGCTCATCTCACTAGAATAATCTCTCTGAAAATTTCCAATCAGGTTTCCATGCCCTTCACAGCACAGACAGCACTGCTGGCTCCTGATTCAGGTAACTGCTCAATCCTGGTCCTCCTGGACTCAAGCTCTGCCTTCGACACTATTAATCATACTGTCCTCTTCAACCACCTGGAGGACTGCGCAGACATCTTCAATGGTTCTCCTCCTATTTAACTGGAAGATACTTCTCTGTTAGCATTGGTGATTGTGTCATCTCCCACTCCTACCCTCTATGGCATCCCCCAGGGCTCAATTTTAGGTCCCATCCTTTTCTCCCTTTACATGTTGCATCTGGGTGACATCATACACAACCAAAATATTCAGTTTCATTTCTATGCCAACAACACACAACTCGCTGATCAAACCTAATGACAAAACCAGCCTGAAAACCCTTAATGATTGCTTAGCAGACATCAAAAGATGGATGTCTGACAACTTTCTCCAGCTCAATGACACCAAATCTGAGGTCATTCTTTGTGCCCCCAATAAATGTGAGTCCTTCCAGTAAAGGTGCAGCCTCCCTTGTCACTATGCTGCCCTACCTGCAGTGTAGCAACTAGTTTTACAAAAAGATCATGTTCTAATATTGACTAACTAGATAACATATTATTAACATGAGTCAAAAAGTTGTTGCATCCTTTATGAAGCAATAATAACAAGCTAATCTAATGAATTATTGCCACTTTTTATTAACCTACATTTTCAACTAATTTAGCATGTTGTTTTTATTACATTTGACAAGTTATGCCAATATTCAGTGATTATTATGTAATCAGCTGCTATATGTCTTTTTTACAAAAACAAAGTGACGTACAGTGCTGTACAGGTTTTCAACATTCAAATGGCAAGGTAGATTTTCCATCATTTTTAGAAACTTGATTAACCATGCCTATTCCCATTTAATGTCACAGTGCTCAGATCAGAAACTTAAGTTCACTGCCAAGTTATATCCAAATGGTCAATGATTTGTGTGTTTCCACTCTGTATATTCAGCAGGGGGTCTTTTTGAACTTTGAAGCCATTTGGTAACATCCAAGAGTGCTCTATTCAAAACTAAGAAAGCATAACAACACGTAGTGTAGTCATGTAGTCATGTAGGCTATTTAAGTTGCAAGTATCTCTGTTTGAAGTCTTAACTAAAAAGGATTTAAATCTAAGGTCCAGTTCCACTTGAATTAGAATAGTGTGTTTGACAAATGGAAAAAAAAAAAGAAAAAAAAGTAAGGGACCTAATCAAAATGACAGTTTGCTGGCTGATGTGGCTGAGAGTTCATTTAACAAGCCAACCCTGCTGCCATGCTTCTGCATAAATCACAGACAGACATTAATGTTTGCCCACTGAGGGGAAAAAATGAATCCTACAAACTGTTATTTTATGCTGGAGCTTCCATTTGAAAATATATTGATCATAGCCACAAATAATTTACTATGCCTGAGAGCAGTAAAGGATTGCTCTCTCTCTCCCACAGGAGTCTCAATCTTAAAGGGCAGTCTCAGAAGAGAGAAAAAAGAGGGAGGAAAAGGGAGAAGAGTGAGAACGATAAGTGACAATCACAAAATCTTAACAAATGTCATGTGGGTGAAAATGGAGGAGGTGGTGGCAGCCCACAGTTGATGAGTGGTGAGAGACATTCATCAGGCCTGTTGAAACAGGAGAAGAGTGAGCCCTGAGCAGTGACAAAATACAGACTAAGAGAGAAAAAGGATACAAGAGGGACAAAAACATCCTCAAGAGTCTACGCCTCCTTAGGTGTCAAAACAGAGCCTTCAGCAAGACACTGGAATATGGGGCATGTGAAATTAGACCAAGGCATTCATATTGTGAACCATTTCTGAAAGGAAAAAAAAATTATATATATAATGCCTCCACAGCAATTAAAGTCTTTTCCATGATTTAAATTGTAGGTGGGAAGCATGGCCCAAATTCTATATCACATTTAGACAGTAACAGTATACAGTACACTCATTTTCTTTTCAGGGTTTTCTCAGTTGGTTTGATTTTTTTTCCCCATTTTTTAGTAATGTTATTTGACCCATGCAGGAATTCCCATTTTTGCCCAGGCTTTAATTAGGGGTGCTCTGATGTGATATCCAGTACCAGAATCTAGGCTGACCCAGGTACTTTCTGATGAATCAATATCAGCCACAGGGTGACAACAAAGGGGGGAAAAACTTAAAAACATATTTGCCGTAAGTGAAAGCAAGCAAACATCAGTTTGTACTGTTGCCGATGCCAGTAGTTGTAACAATACAAGTTTAACTGAGAATTTGAAGAAGAACCATTTAAAGAAGCACAATCAGTCCTCACAGACAGTAGGTCACAAGAAGTTTTACCTAGGCAGCAAACATTAGAGGATGTGCTGAAAAAACAAGATAAATCATCCAACAAGTGCTCAAAGAGAGGACTATTACTGAAGTTATTGTAATGGATGACCAACCACTCTTGGTGGTGGAAAATGTGGGTATTGGCGATTTAATGGAGCATTTGGAGACATTCAGACTCTGCCCTCCAGCTAATGTACAACAAGGCATGTGAACACCACTCAGGCTGCATCCAGACAACTATGTATTCATTTTAAAACAGCATTTCAAAACTAAAATGATCTTTGTCTACACAGGCATTTTAGCACCGTATCAGAAATAATCTCTGTTCATACTAACAAGCCTGAAAATGGATATCACATGACCATTCACATGCACTGGGCATGAACATGCTGGTGTAAACAGGTACAGGGGATGCAGAGCTGGCGCTAAGCTAAAGACTAGGCTAATGGCGAAACAGAGGAGATATAAGCCATCTATTATCCATATATCTATCTGGTTAGAAATCAGAGGACCTACCATACTGCAGTTTACTATGTATCATGGAAACATGGCTTACCAGCAACTCTCCTGATGCTAACGTGGACATCCCACTCAGTGTATCATTTACACTGGTATATCAGTCGCCACTATAGCATAATTTGTAAAAAAAAAAAAAAAAAAATGATTAGATAGATACATTGATACATACATAGGTACAAACATACATAAAATTTCTACAATAACGTAAATACGCCAAGTTGTTCTTGTGTACCTGTATAAGACAAAAAAAACTGCAGCCAAAACAATCAATATTTTGAAACTGATCATTTTTTCCATGTGTCTGAAATCAGTTTTCTCTTTTTGTTTGCAATGTTTCTCACTATCACTGCAATGGTTGAGGTGAAATGATTCTCCTGTACTATAGTCAGTTGGGGAAATTAGACTCTTGGGCTGACTGATATGGCATGAGCCTGGGGGTCGGGGCCCGCAGTTGGTGGAGCAGCCATTTTCCACTCCATTGATAGCATAATGAGGCGACAATGGGGTGCCTAATACGATCATTTAAACTCCTCATGGTTAAGGCATCCAGCCAAGACACGGTCCACAGAGCAGTAGCCATGGCACCCGCAGCACGTAGTCATTCTTGTTACTAATGTCCAATGCACTTGTTGCTTACACAGTCCAGACCACATGTCCCACAAACTGATGACACTGATATGGTGGTCTTAATCCAAAGAGGAAGTCTTGAGAAAATCTCCACCACTATATCCATGCAGAGTCACCAAAATACGGATTAGCCTAAATGCAGCCCACCAAACACTTGCTTACATTGTAAATATAATACATAAAATCTACATAAAACCTGTAATCTTGAAATCATTAAGCAAAATTGTGATAATGTGCATTGTATTTTGAATGCACATGAAAGTCAGATAAACTGTGCATATCTCTTAGAAGGAACTATAGACTACTTAAGTGTAGCACACGGAGATTTCTGAGCTCTGCATTTCCAGTGCCAGCAGGTATTGGAGCAGATAATGACAACAGTAATGCCAAATACACCAGGCCTAACATGAGGCACTTTTTAAATCACATTCTCATATGCAGCAAAAACATGGTGAAAAAAGGCATTGCAGAAATATGGTAATGCAGACAGGAATATAGGCCTAACAACGATACTACCTGCAGAATCCAATAAAGTTTTTTTCTGAAAAAAAAAGTGTCAGGTACCATCCAGCTGGACAGTGACCAAATTCAGATTTTTTCCATTACCCGTTAATATATACATTTTTTAATTATTTAGTTGTTTTTTTTAAAATAATTTAGTCTCTAAAATACCAAAGCCAAAAAGAGAAAAATAAATAGCTAAATTAAAAAAAAATAATAATAGTGTGGGCCTATTCATTGTATGACATGAAACAGAGAAAAGCAGACAAGTCTCAGTATTTGTGAGTATTTGTAGCCAGCAAATACTACTTGCTAAATAAGGTTATTAATCAGTTATTAAAATTATAAGCGATTAATTTTTCTGTAGATCAACTAATCAATTAATCCACATGCTATTTAAGCACTAACCCAGCACTTACCCTAGCAGGCAACTTGTAGTGATTTGCCGACTCATCACTTTTGATGTGTCAAAAGCTGTAACCCAACTCATAACATCAGCTGAATGAAAATTTTTTTATTCACTTGACAATTTGAAAAAGCAAATACAGATTCTGTGCGGTCTTAAATACTAATATGCCATGGATCTTATTAAGGGCAACATTAATGGTCCATATGACACTTGAATCATTAGTAGTTTATTTAAACACGGTCACAGCTCCCTAGTTGATCAGCAGCCTTAAACTGAACACAGAAACATAATGACGCTTCAACTGGCAGTTAATGTCAGCCACTGAACTGTAACTTAAAAGTGTAAAAATTTTAGCTTAGGCTAGCTTATACAACAATGTGGTAGAAAATGGCAATGTACAGTTATGTTTTGCTATTACACAATATATATAATGTAATTCATTCATGCCTACTGTGTGCATTTTAAATTTAAGCATAACTCTATTGCAGCAGTTCATGTAAATAAATCACTGAAGTACACAAAAGTAGACTTCTCCGCTTGTGGGATGGCATTAAAATTAATTTGAAGAAGTCTAGTCAAGTCTTCTATTACATTATAGCCAAAGAAGTGTAAGAATGAATATTTATAGTTGGTTAAATTTTACCAATAATCTAACTTTTACTTTCTTATGTTAGTTAGTAACAAGACAGGACATGATCTGTACAAAACAATCCTCTGAGAGGTTGGTAATCTGGAGCCTTTGTCTGTCAACAAATTCATAAACTTTTCAAACCTCACATTTAGCTTCATTTTAAACAGTGACAAGCTACAAATCTAGGAACTTTGCTCAATTACTGGAAAAAAAATGTGAATGGGTGTACTCCAAATATTGTGCAGCAATTATCTGCAGCGAATTTCCGATTTGTGCTACTTGCTGGTCTCATGATCATAACACTTACCATCCACAGCGTTAGCCAATGAACAAGCTGGAGGCAGGTCTTAAATTCAGATGCAGCAGGCCTGTCGCACACATGTGCCTGTGCAAAAGGCATTTTGTTTGGGTGAGGTATTCCTTTAATATATAAGGAACAGGCAGTGGACATTTTACAACCTCAAGTACTGAATATATAGAGTATGATTTATTGACCCCTGGCACCACTGCTACACTTTGAAATACATCAGCAAGACAGAGATTAGACAGACTGATAAGAGCAGCCATTAATATTGACATGCTGCTCTCTGGAGTATTTTTTGCGTGTTCAGTGTGGATGGGTCATTTTTCAGTGAACGGTTGTTGTAATTTAGAGAGTCCCTAGACTGTCTAAAACAGAGGAATTATATCCAGTCATAACAAGTGTGGTTTGGTGTTGATGCAGAGCCATTTCAGAGCTGCAGACCATAAGCGTTAATGGTAATATATATCTTCTCTGATATAACTAATGGAAAAAAAAAATACTAGACCACTATGAACAAATCAGGAGAGCAAATATCACCTGATCACATCATCACCTTTCCTTGGTTTTCCTTCTGGCTTGCTCTCTTCGCACAACACCACTGTCAAACTTCAACATTTTTCAGAGAAAGATGGACCTGAGTGGTGGACCCAAGAGTTTTCTTTCCACCTCCAGAAACAAAAGCTTGGACTTCACAAGTTCTGTATGCTGCAGAGATACAACAGCATGGGGAATCATTACAGCAATCTTCTCCCACAGCAACACATATGTTGCAGTTAGATCTCGCACATTGCTGCATATTGGGTAGATCATAATGACTCAGCACAGCTTTGAATCTCCATGTCCACAGGCCAATAAAAACAATCATTCCTTTGAGCCTCTCCATGGTAGTCTTATATTGATCCCTACTCTAAGGCCTCGGGAAGTCTTAGTGCTGGGCATCAGACTTAACAATCCTAAGAAGCTTTGACTTTTCCTCTCACATCTATCAAACACACTGATCTCCAAGTTTCAAATGAGCTCAGTGAGGGTAATAACACTTTGAGGTCTTCACAAATGTATGTTTAATTCATACTTCATTTTTATTAATGTATTGTTTTCCTGCTGCTTTACTGTCTGTGAATGCCAGTAAGAATTCTTTTTTTCTTTCTTTTTTCTTCTTTTTTTCCTTGGTGCACATCGGTAGGCTACAACTTCATCTCTTTGTTTGATTTGCACTCCTGCTGTACTCCCAGATGATAAGTTACATGCTAACCACTACTTCTGACATTACAGGGCCTAGGTAAAACCAAAGTCACAATAGACTGTAATCAAGGTGATTGCATTAAACTAGGCCAACATTTACATACTACTCACTATGCTGATTAACTGCATCCATACTTCACTGGGGATATTTTGCAGACCAACAGCCTCACTTAGCATAAGTTTGCCTATGTGCCCCTTCACTGTTTGAACTGTTCTGATGTCTAGGAAAATATAGACAGTGAAAATGCTTAATTTGAGCTAACTGCTAACTCCCAGCATAGGGCAACTGCATACAATTGTCTAAATGTAAATTGCTGTTTTTACATGCATCTTAACAATCAGGGTATCCACCTTTGTGCTGCCTAATTTCTCAAGTGCCGTGTAAAAGAGAAAGCCAGTTTCCATAAACGGGAGAAGGGATTAAGGGAAATCGGCATAAGGCAGCTAGATTTTTGCTGTAGAAACCCGATTATTGTGCCAAGTACACCCTAACACCAAGTTCTAAATGTCTTTTTAGTTATATGCATGTGTGACAGTCAATATGTTTAAATTACTTGAGCTTCTGGGATATAAAAAAACGGCATCTCTCAATAGATGTTGGATTAATACCTGTTCTACCTAAATATTACAATATGCAATCGTTTTCGATCTTGGTGAATTGCATTGTAAATACTAATTAATCTACTTCCTCTTAATATTTTTGTACAATGAAAGAAACATCCAACATTAGCCTACATATTCATTAAGACAAATCTGTAAAAAAGGGCAAGGCTTATACAGTTTTGCATTATTCACTGCTACATGATGAAGGCTCCTCCCTGATTATATCTGGCAATAAAATTGTCTCTGCACATTATCCTATTCATTTTGTTGGACTATGATGATTTGGAAATTAATTGTTTAGTCATAATCTTAATGTTCCACTGAGTAGGTGGGCTGCATCGCCATTAGGGTTGTAAAGGGAGGTAATACTCCCATTAATTTTTGGAAACTTTCTTTGATCATTTTAGCCTGGGGAATTGAAGGGAAATTTGGGAGATTGTCAAGTAGATACAAAAAAAAACAACTTCATACATTAAATCAAATGCTTCTTTGGAACTGTCCAAACTCTATCACTGGTTTCTGCAGCACTTGTGCCAGACAAAAACTGAGCAACTCAACAGCACTCTCTCCAAATGCATCTTCCATTGATGGGAATAAAACATTCTTGCCTGATGTGCTCAGACTTTTCACTGACTTGCAAGATAGGATCACTAACGCGTTGCCATCATCTGTACAGCTCAAAGCAGAGGAAAAGGCAATTATTGATTCCCCTCAGAACTGCTTTGGCCTTTGCATCCCACCAATTCATGCAGCTGCCTTCATGCTACACCCAAAGTGCACCGGGAAAGCAGATAGTCTGTCTACTGAACAGGGAATCTCAGCCTACTGCAAAAGAACAGCAATGGCACACCACCTTCATACTACAAAGAGGAAGGTGGTAGGAAGTTTGGCCAAATCCACAATCAAGGATGCCATTGGGGATGCTTGCAACCACAACACAGCATCGATATAGTGGAAGTAACAGCGTGGGCCAAAGCCATTGCTGCTGCAGTTGGAGATTAGGTAATGCTGATCATGCTAACGATACTGCTGATGATGGTGGGATAAAAAAGCACAACTGGTCCTTCTATGGGAACACTGAAACTAAGCTACTAGGACTTGGCCATGTATCAGAATATCAATATCATGATATGAGGCTAAACATCGAGTAGGATTTTGGATGTCTTAAAATGATAGTTCAGATTCTTACCCACATAGCGGTATTTTCCGCCATATGCAAGGGTAACACATCCACCTAGTTTGGTTCATTAATTCCTCTCCTGTTGTAAGAACAGGACCTTCACCGGGAGTGTAGGCTATGCCTCCAAAATTAATTCAGTAGATGCAGACAATATATTTGGAATGGCAACACAAGGCTGAAAAATTGTTTTGAAGAATCCATCATCAACCCATTTTTGTTGTAGTTTTACTTTCATTGCTCTTTTTATGTGTCGCCACTCAAAATCAAATTGTCATCTGGTCTATAGCTTCTACATTCATTCTGGAGCAGTATACTCCCAGTTGAAGTTTTTGTTCTTGCGATTTCCCTGACGCAACAACTGCTAATAAATGAATTATGTTTAGTGTTCTAACTTTAATAAAGCAATAAAAAAGCTTAGTAAAAGATTTAACAATGACATAATAGGTAAGTTAGCTAAACTCAATAAATTTGTTTAATTCTATAATGAATAAATATTTAAAAAACAGGTAAACTGGTAACAAGTTCTTATAAACGCCTTACAAGCTAACACTAAACTTGTGTATGATGCCATTATTATTCCACTTAAACAGTCTTGTTTAATACTTGCTAATGTTAATAAGCATCTTATAAAAAGGACCCATAAGGGCCTTATTACCTATTAAGGTGATCTCTTTGCAGCTAGTGCCAATGGAGATTTTTACATTGAAGGAAAATAAGCCTCGGGGAATTTAGGGCAGTAATGATGATGTGTTAGTGTTTCAGGCGCTGGGGTGCGGAAGACGCATCAGAACAAATAAATGAATAACTTAATATAAAGCGTTGCCGGCATTTCTTATCACAGGGCATCATGTATGAACAGATAAGCCTATTTGTAAAATTACTTTGTTTTGTTTTTAATGTTTTTATTGTGCTGTATTTTTTTATTGTTTTATTGAGTCTCTCATGAGTTACTTGTGTGTCTTCCTGTTTTTATTGTATTATGCCATCTTTGTTGCAAGCCAAATTCCCCCTTGAGAGACAATAAAGAAAGGAGCTGAACTTGGCTGCATTACAATAACGGGATGCAATTTTCTCAACTTATTAGGCTGTTCTATTATTTACCTCTACCTCTACTGGGTCACCATATGCACATGTCTAATGATCATTTAGCAAATATTTCTTGAATATAATTATCTTATGAAAGCCCTACAGTCATCTCTATAGTATCAACACAATATTGATAGTGAGTTAAGCAGTCAAAGATTATGACTTATGCCCCTATCACCCAGCTTTACAAGGAACACAACAGAAACACAAACAAAGGGTAGTGAACCTGGTGGTGATATGTTCCAACCTTAAACTGTCAAAGTAAGTTTGAAACAATTAAATGAGTCAGAAGATGCACTCATCAGGATCAGTATCACCCTTCAAAAACCTGTATCAGTTGAAACCTAAGAAATATGAAACTTTTCCATTAATACAGTGAGGCTACAATGAATTGTCTTATTGTTTTTTCACAGCCATCAACAGTGTTACAAGAAAAGCCAGTCTTGTAGCCCTCCACATACGTACATACTCCCACGGAAACTGTCAGATACACCTGCCTACAGGCTCCACAAAAAACTCAGAAGACACATCAGTGGCTGAATCAACTTATTCCTACTAGGCGTGGGAATCATATCTCAATATATTACCCACAATAATGCCTTTTATCACAATACAGAGCAGCAACTCTGTGATATGATTCCACAATATCTGTAACTGAAGAAGAAAAAAATACCTTGAAAAAGGCTAAATAATTTTCCAATAAGCAGGAATCAGTCATGTTTTTCAATATTTTAATCCGCACAGCAACTGCAACATGAACACAACAGAACAGTTCCAGTTACAATAAAGGCAGAGAACAAATACAACCCAAGAACTCAAATATGTGCAAATTAAGTTGAAAATTCAGATATCAATATGAAGTACAAGTGTATCGATGATATATAGAAAGTATTGCAATATATTGATATTTTGCTGATATTTTGTACTAATCTTACCTGTTAGTTTATAGGTAGTTTGTGTCTTCCCCTTCTTTATTAATCTACTGTATATTATTTACTGTACTGTATTTACTGTATATGGATTTTGCATTAGTGAAGGTGACATGGTGTGTTTATGCACACCATGTTATTATTTAATGCAAGTATCTTTTTTTAACTACCTGTCATTTTGGCTGACTGTGGTTGACACTGGGATGGGCTCCAGCACCCCGCGACCCTAATTAGGATAAGCAGCTTGGAAAATGAATGAATGAATGAATGATTGTTATAACTTGCCTCAAGGTTGGCAATTTTACACCACAAAGCATCACAATAGCCAGAAAATAGATGCAACAATGTGTTGTGATGGAAAATATCACAGCACATGATTATTTTTTTTAAGGACAGCTCATGCAACCAAAAGTGAGTATTTCAGCCAAGCCCCAAAAACTGAGCCCAAAAAGCTGACCAAAACAACAGTAACATCAATAGCACTTCCATCCTGGCCTCTGTAGCATAATATTCACTCGACCCATTCATACTGTAAGTGCGTTCTAATTCAAACAGCCTGAACCGCAAGCCACAGACCAAGCCAGTTGCTAGGAGCTGAGGAAAAAGGCACCATAATCTATCTTTGTTTCTATTTATAAAGACAAGTAGCCCAAACCCTGAGATCACCTGTTTTCCATACAGTTAATTTATACCTCACAGCACTGACACGCCTGTTCCACCTTAATATTATGTTAACACCCACTCAGATGGAGCCGAGCCTACACTCCATTCACTGACCAAGCAACAGTAACTGCCTCAGTACACATGTACACTCTCTGTTACACAACACAAGCAGTAAAGAAAGCTACCATGTCAGCCCTGCACATACACACAACTTTCCCCTGCCAGTGTGTCACTCAGGCAGTAGCGCGGATTCATTTGCTTACCGTGTAAAGCCCAATCCTGCACAAGGCTAAGGAAAGCTGCATGTGTTCCGACATTGTGCTCGGCAACAAGCGTTACCCCCGGCAACAAACAAGCCAAGCCCCCAGAGTAAGTGAATGTAAGGAGGAGGATCAGGAGTAGTGGAGCACAACAATGTCAAGTCAACAACAGTCCAGCCCCTCACTACCTCACTGTTGGAAGCCCATATCCAAAAGCCATTTCCTTTAACCTGAGCTGACCAAAGGGGTTGTAACGTAGGGGTGAGCGCGACTGGGAGTCGTGTGGGGGTGGGATTACTCGTTGTATTCATTCATAGAAAAAGTATTTTTATATATATTGCCAGAAGGAATCAGTGGACAGAGACGAGTCAGAGATTAGTTTGCAAGGATCTCTCTCCACAGAGATTAAGGGCTCAGTGATAACTGGGGCTCCAGAATAAGACTGCAAATTGGATTAGTCACCATTACACACCCACACATTATACCCACATGCACAAACGTTCTTTGAACACATACACATGGCTCCATGAAGTATATTAAAAAAAATGTTGGTTTCTGTACAAGGGGATAAAGGATCAACCACTTCAGCTTATAGCGGCCATGAGGATTTCAGTCACTTCTGCAGGACATGATGACTTGGATGCTTTGTTGGAAGTCTGTCGGTTCAAGAACTGTGAGTCAGGTTAAAATACCTTGTTTTGGTTGGTTACCTGGTTATAGCTGCTGCCATCACCTGCTGACATGTGATCAAATACAGTGTTGAGTTGTAAAGCAAGCTAAGTGACATATAACTGCTCTAGCAACACATGGCAGTCAAACTAATACGATCTTTGATGATTAAATATTTATTCTGTGTTCACGCAGTGTTACAGTTTTAGATGCTAACTGTAATCAAAGTCTTAAAAAATAAAGAACATGTGAAAAGGAACACAGCTTGAATAAAACCTCTATTGTTTATTTAGGACCGCTGAACAACAGAACTCCAAGACACAGGGATGTCATATCAAGTCTTCCAATCCTAGAAAAGGAGCGGCACTGCTTGTGAAATCCTATCTATGTAAGCACTATCCACAGTGCATTAAAGGCACAGCTCTATTTAGCTGCATTCTACCTTGTATAACCCCCATACTCATGCAACAAGTGAAAAGAAATTGCAAATGGCAGAAACTGAATTTGGCCAGCTGTCTTGTCCCACCAGTTTTGCCAGTAACTGCAAATGAGGTAGTAATATGGTTATTCCACAACTCCATAAATCCATCAATTATTACAGTAAAATCTATTCACACTGATGTATGCTTGCCACCATAAAATAACCCTGTTGTGAAAAAACACGTTATATTCATTGCCCAATATTTATCCATAGATGATAATATTCTCTAAAATGGTATGGCTACTTTGTTCATAGAGATAAGATAGCAAAAAAACTCTGATACATTCAATACAGACTTTTATGTGCAACATGGTGGCCTAGTATTAGGGAGACTGAGCCAATATGGACATGTCACAAACTCTGCAACAGCCATGTTTCTTTTTAAAAGTATCCTTTAGCGGGATACTGAAGCCTTATCTGTTCACTCCTGAGTCACTCTGGATAAGAGCATCCACTAAAAGTAACATTGGACAATTGACAGAAACACTAATATGCCTCTTTTTATTTAATATTGTGATTATAGTTATTAATCGTAATAATTTCTCTTGGTTTTAAAGCAAAATGTGTCAATTTTTCTGTCTAGTGTTATAAAGTTATAAGGTCTTGTTTTCACTCTTACTCTTACTGTGGTCCAGGTAAATAATTACTGCTTTTTTACTTTGGGGAGCAGCTACAACCCTAAGGCAAACTTTGGAAGTGATTTGTACTTGTCTGTCACCATCTGGTTTAAAACTTTTAACAACTAGAACAACAGTTTCAACTTCATTCTTGGAGAAGGATTTTATTTTCCCGTATTCGACCAATTCATTGTTTTCCACAACATTTGCTGTTACATTTTTCCCTCTTTCCATGCATAGCTGCCTGCTTTTCCATCTTCACGTTCAAGGATATGATTGATTACACATAATCAAAATACTTGATATAGGCCTACCACACCCATGAGGACATTCAGAGGAATGAAATATCAAACGCTTCAAGATTTGCCAAGTACACAATTATTAATCACTGAGACAAAAAAATCAATTAATTGTGTAGCCCTAGCTAGATGTACTTTCATGCCAGCCATCATTTTGTCAGGGTAGGTGTCTTCTCTAACAGAGTGCATGTCACCATCTTCGAAGAGTGGATATAACTCTTCATGCATCAATAAACCAGCACATAATAGCTCTTATCTATCCAGACTTGCTCTATATCAGAGTGAACTTTCCTGTGCATGGCCCCAGTCCCTGATTACACCCTGATTATCTCACTGCACTTGAGGAGAGATTTCATGGCCTGGTCCCACAACTTGTGCAACAAAAAGAGGAAAATGCTTTGTTAGTCTCACTCTGTGAAAGGCAAGGTATTGGTTATACCACCGACAACAAATCTCTCTACAAATCCATGTCTTTCATTTCCAGTGAGGAAACACAAAGTAGGGCCTAGAAATGATAATGCGGATGGAAAGACAGAAAGTAAAGGAAATGAAATGCTATAAAAATAGTCCATGAGTGCCTCTTTAAACAAATGATGTATCATGTATCTTATATGGATGTCAATAAAAAGGTGCCTCCGTGCTTATGCATGAGCAAAGCATTATTAAAGCCCATAAATATTCTTTTATCTTCTACTGTAACAATGATATAGCTCTGGTTTTGGCCCAAGGTGCTGACTCACTAGCACTCCCCACAGACACACAGGAATCACTGCAATCAGCTGGCCTGCAGGAACTAGCACCTGAGATTGGCGGACAATCAGCTTGCTCCAAACAGCTTAAAAATAGCGGGGGGTTGCTGTGTTCAGGAATGCTGCCGAGAATGTGCACAAAGGCATTTCACATACAGCTTGAGGCTATGCACCTTGAATGAAGGGCGGTGTCTGAAGTTGTGACCAAACTCACCAAACTTCAGACAAATGAATACTATCAATTCTCTATTCACACTGACAGAGTGCGCTATCTCCCACTAACACAAAGGTAAACGCTTAGCACTAGTATTTGTTCAAAAAGCAAATAGATGAAAAACCATCTGCATTTTACTGCTTCCCTTAGGCATCTTGTGAGAATGTTAGTGCTCCTATCTACATAGGCCGTCTTTGTTTGCCCCTGAAAAGTGCCTGGCTGAGAAGTCGACAAGCACCAGCGAGGTGTGGAACGCTGTCGGATAGCTGACAAAACAGAAAGAAAAGTAACACCAGTCTTGTATCCCATAGGCTTGCAAGCTGTATTCACATGCTGCCAAGAACCTCCCATCAGCTCTCTTGCCTCTGCGTTATGGTGGTGAGATGCCAATCTGCTACGGCCTGCTGTGTACCCTTGGACAGGGGATCTGATCTGATATGCAGCCTTTCACCCACAAACAAGAAGCAGACCACATTTCTTTTCCATAAAGGTGAGATCCTAGCACTGTTAAGATTGACAACTGCATGACCAGCTGAACTGTTTGATTCCAAAATGCTACATATTATTTGGAAACTGCAGATTCCTACATTCACATAACAGTTTAGAGACTGGTCTTGGGGAAAGGAAGTATTAAACTGTTATAGCGGGCAGGGACTTCCTGTGCCTTGCATATTAAAGGCTGAATGCGATTTGACAGTCATGGAGTCCTTCCCCCCTTGATCACACCCCTTAGTTGCAACTGGCACCTCCCCTTTGATTTTCTTGTGTGTTACAATGGTTGAGTCCCTGAGCAACAACCACTAAATGGCTAACTCATTATCTGGTTGCTACTATCCAGTCTACAAACATGAATGGCTATGTTTGAAGAGGACTGGGACATAGAAATAACCAGAACATGTAATGTACATTTTGGAAACGTTTTCCGTATATTGCTACTTTTCCAGCACATGTGAAACCACTCACTCCATGCTCAAGTCAATGAATACTCTCTGGCCACTGCCCATAAATATGATTGGTTTAAGTTGTTTTTGTTTGTTGTTTTTGACTGTCAAAGAGAGACCTGTAAAGGACGAGGCCTAATGTAGGCAAGTATCGCCAAGAATATCCAGTTGTAGGTTTCACTTTCATAACAGTAATCCCTTAATCTGTCTCAAACTTTTGCAGTACTCCAGGGTACCCCTAAAAGTACACATATCCCCATTTGAGAACCACTGTTATAAAGGACTTACAAGGGCCTTATTGCCTATTAACTAACACTTACAAGGAACTTAATATCAAGCATTACCAGCAAGTCATGCAAAAAGCAATGTCCACATTCAAAATTTTTATAAAATTTGAGTGTGGGTTGGAGTCAAGCAGCTTAGTGCATGCTTAGTGTCTCAGTAAAAGTAATCAGTATCGTTTCATAGTTTTAACTTCATGAACATCTCAGCACTTGCCATTTGTATGAAAAGCACAGACGTCTAAAGGAACCTCCAGATGCTGATCAAGTGTCTAAATAAGCTGTTGATTAAAAAAAAAAAAAAAAAAAAGCTAATAAAAGCTCATCAAGTTTGTGGTGAACTCAAGAAAAGGGGAGACAGGCTGGCACTAAGAATTAGCTTTTGGTGAAATATGAAATTTGGTAAGGATAAGATTTCTAGAACAACAATAATCGGTGGAGGGCTGCATGTTGTTGTTGAACATTCAGATTCAAAATAGAGCTTCACCACATCAAAATCCAGGTGTAAAAACACCCAAGACACATTTAGGATGCAATCAGCCACACCACCTCCAGGCCTGGTCACAGTAACAAAGTTATACCAACATGAAAAGGAAATAATCTGAGTTCAATCAAATCAGGAACAAAGCAAATACGCAGCTGGCAGCTTGGATAGTGACTTACAAGAAGTCTAGTAAATTGAAAATAGTGACAGATCAGAAATGTAGAGGATTCTTTTGGCCCAACAGGTGAAACTTGAAGTCATTTTGGTCTCACAAAACTATTAATAGTAATAACAGCTGCATGAAAACCGCCTTCTCAGCTGATGCCTGTGGTGTACCTGTTGTCTAATACAGCTCCTTGCTCCGTTTTCAAAAGTAAGGAGAGACTACGTAATGCAATTTCCACAAGATTTGCCACATCTCGAAAGATTTCATTACAAAACTATGTAAGTAGTTTTGAAAGGAAAATGCAATACAGTCTTAGTGTGGACACCGGACATGCCTTTTAATGCCACATGCTATAATCAGGATAAACGATATGACAGAGGTTAATCTATTAGACCGGCCTATTGCTGTAAAATCGGAGCTTGCGGGATTATATTTTGAGGTACATTACTGTCAATTCAGACAGTCACTGATCACTCTGCCTTAAATTTTAACCTGATCTAAAACATCACACATCCATCAAGTGGCTTAGCTATTAGTCTGTCTTTTGCAAATCCCAAGTCACATGTTTTAACCAAATGTTACTCATTCACTCATGCAACAGAGGCTAGTGTATTGAATGGGTCACTTTTTTTTATTTTTATTACACGTACCATTCCAACCCATTGTGCGATCAGTCTACCACTTAAACCTATGAAAAAAAATCAGTGATGCAACTGGATAAACTGATGTCTCTGCCCCATTTTGCCCAATCGTCCTCCCCATTTCATGTGTCCTGAGCATGAGCCAGATGTGTAGAAGTGTGGATCCGCCCATTGTTAGATAAGGATTTGTCTAGTTATTCCATCTCACCCACCACTACCATTGTCTGGAGTCAGTGTTGGGTGGTTGTTATCATTGAATCTAGGCCAGCCGATTGTAATTTAAATTCCACAAAACACATACAGTACTGGTTGCTTCAGCATTAGCCAAAATGAAGCATCACAATCTGGTTTCCTTTAGGGCTTAGCCAGAGATAAGACCTGAATGTCAGTTTGCCTGGAAAAATAATCATTTACAGGTAGAGGACATAATAACTACCTTTTCTACTAAGTAGAAAGTCTGTAGAATAGCCACCAGTCTCTTCATTTGGCTACTTCCATAGCTGAGCACAAATGAAACTGAAAGATCCCTGGTTTGCAGGGAGGCCATGTAACAATAGGAATATGACGCCCAATGTTATTTCAAGGAAAACAACAAGGCAATGTTTGTAAATGTAGCCTGAGTGCTACTGTAAAACATGACGAACATATTCATAGTCTGGTTTCCTTATATTCAAACTATATATAGGATGTCACACACACAACACCTGCAATTTGTCAAATCTGTCAGAGACTGCAACAGATTAGGGTCTGAGAGTTCGCCACACGGTACACTTGTAATTTGGTACGGCTGTATCATGGCAACAGCTAGCACCAAATTCCTCTCTCGGTGCAGCCGTTTTGTGTGTTCTTTTTTAACACTACGCTGACCATGCAGGAGTAGTATGGAGCTTCAGCGTGCTCCTGCTGCCAGCTGAAACAGAATCCACCATAGGCTCGTCGTGAAATACCATCACAAGTCAAACTACTGTATCTGCCCAGCAATGTGCTTTCAGTCAAGTTTAACCCAACTGGCCTTAGGTTACTAGGGCAGTAACACCTGAAAACCTTGCCTGGGTTAAAGAATGAGCAGGAAGCAGAACAAGGAGCATTTATCTAAGTTTAGTTTTCAAATACAAGAAGCGCCTTATTGATTGCTAAGACAGAGACAGACATGGTTGGAGCCTGAGTTTTGTGCCAGGTCTCCAGTGTTGCACGGCGGGAAAGGAGGCCCAGCGCCTATTGAGCGCCTGACCTCTGAGGACAGCCAAGCAGTCAGCTCCGACAGTCCACACAGTTACAGCTGTGCTTTTTTTCCACAGGCTGGACACACAGAAAAGTGTCAGACAGAGAAAAATTTTGAAAAGCCTGAAAGCCAGAAGATTCATTTCCACTAAATATACATTAAATTAGCAGAGGTTACTGAGCTCACGATACAACGACATTTCAAATCTAATCAAAGAATAATGTAGGGGCTGGACGTTGCAGTTTAATGCATACTGCAACAGTAGTTACTACATTAGTAAATGAGTTAAAAAGGTTGATCCTGTCCTGTTATTGTAGCGAGTCAAGGAGAGAAAGGAGAGAGATGAGGGGAACATTGATGACAGCTTGTGTTGATGCCCCTTTTAACATCACTGCCTCTTACATTTACCTTTTAAAAAGTTTCCATTAACATCTCAGTTTACATTATAACTTATTTAACTATGGATGCTCCACCTCTGTTCCTTGTTGCTTCATACAAGATGTGTCACTCCAAGACGACAAGTTTTCACCAGTACAGACAAGGTAGACATTTTTGTGATGGCACAAACTGACACATCTGATTTTGGTTTCATTTAAAGGGGAGCACACAGCTGTGTAATCTTCACCCAAGAAACGTCCTGATAAAAAGGAGAAGTTCAAAGTTCTTTGTAAATCCCCACGTCTTGTGAGACCCATTATAAACACGCTGATAACGCTGGGTGGGCAAGTTCCTCTGCCTCTCATACTGTCACACTGTCTCCCTTGTTATACGACGACACGGTGTCTGTATACTCCTTCCTCTGACTTACTAAATTTCCTGGGAAAGCCTATAGCTGCAACTTCCTCTCCATTGTTGCACTGTTAAAGCAGCACCCATCCCACCCCTACAATGTGGGCAAAGGCCCAAAACCGTAATCTCTCAGGCCCAAGTTGGTATAATGGCCTACTCTGTACCAAGTCCACTATCCACAGAAATGACAAAATAAATACCTAACATCTAAAACCTAAATGGGTAAGTTTAATCTGACCCCAGAGTCCCTGCTAAGTGCTGACCCGAGTGACATCGTGACTCAAAGTTAGCCGATGCTAACACTTTTTAAAAACAGTGAAGCTAACTGGTTGGCTCTTCGGTGAGTTTTCAAGCAGTTTAAAAAGTAAAACTTTAACGCCACATTGACTAAAAGTACTTAAAAGGTGCATTTATACCTGCATTATATCGTGTTTCACATGTAAACAGACCAGGGATGCGGGTCGACCAGTTAGACCTAATTCACAAAAAGTAAACAGTGAAAGGCTAAATTACGAGATTTTACAACTGACAAAAAGCCAAACTACCTTTAGCTAAGGTTACTTGACGTAGCGGTGATTGTTGACAGCTCCACACCTGAATGACAGTAACCCTGTCTGGGCGAGGGAGCCAAATGGCAACAAACCCACAGCTAACCTTTGATTACAAACAAGCAATACCAGTGCGAGACGAATGGGTTACTCACCAAATAATCCATGTACTATTGCTGACCAGTAACAGCTGCACGAACTGGTTTTACAGTAATCCTGATTTTTGCCTCGGGGAGTGCAAATTTAATGGATTTGGGCACACGTCGCTTTGTATTCCCCGCCTTTCGACAGCCAGAGCAAAATAAAATCAGCCTTTGACCATTACAAACAGGAATTTTCGCCGTCTTCTTCGCTACGGGCCCCAGGTTTCAATGCAGCGCCGACGGCTTTTGTTTACAAAAATGAAGTCCACTTCGTCCGTGTCTTTTTTACAGAATAAAGACCCTGTGGTCCACCGGCTGACTTCCAGTTTTATCACACAATATGAGGGTCTGGTTGAGGAAACTAGTGAAGCCTACAACGTTACGTCACGCACGTCGTGTTAGCACGTAGCGTGGCCACGTGACCATACACATGGTCCCTATTTTCATTCTGTAAAGGGAACGCTGCTATTTATGGCAGTTACTGTACCTGATCAATTATACGCCAAGCACAAATTAAAAAACAGTATCCAGTAAGAAAATGTTAACTACACGCTTAGTTGCATAACAGCAACAAAATATAGGAAACTGACTAAAGGTATAAGACCACATTTTATGGATTGGGGTTGGTTGCATCACGTTTGCAAGTTCAACTTTTATCTCCGAGGTTTATCATCAGATGTCCCTCCACTGAGGCTGCAAAATTCTTCAACAATAACGACACATAAAAACTGCGTTCACATTGCACTCAGTGCCTAAGGACTGTTGCATTCCTCACAGGCAGAAATATGTAGTTGTTCAGGCCACATGGTCCCCACACCACAGTCCAAATATGTGTTTGTGGTAGTTTTGAATTCATAATTGCAATCAGATATTACATTGACTTTAGTGAGATAAAGAGTTGGGGATTATTCCTATGAGAGAATTTCACATTTAAAAAGATTTACCATACATCCTCATATATAACATTCAGACAGACATTGTTTGTGTCTATGAATCATCCGCTCTCAAAATGACTATCACCTCTTTCAGTGTGGCAAATAGTCAGTTTGAGTCCATGCAGTCAGGTTGCTGCCCTTGTTATTTAACTCAATCCAAATAAACTGAAAAATAAACATCAAAATGGGTAAAAGACACAAGATACATTATATGGACAAAAGTAAGGTCTAACTAGACATTACACCTACAGGATCTTTTATGAAATCCATAGGCATTAATATGGAGTTGGTCCCTCCTTTGCTGCTAGAACAGCTTCCACTCTTCCGGGAAGGCTCTCTACAAGATTTTGGAGTATGTCGGTGGGGATTTTTGCTCATTCATCCAGAAGAGCATTTGTGAGGTCAGACACTGATGTTGGACCAGAGGGCCTGGCTCGCAATCTCCATTCTAGTTCATCCCAAAGGTGTTGAATGGGGTTGAGGTCAGGGCTCTGTGCAGGCCAGTCAAGTTCTTCCACACTAAATTCAGCCAGCCATGCCTTTATGGAGCTTGCTTTGTGTACTGGGCCACAATCATGCTGGAACCGAAAAGGGCCTTCCCTAAACTGTTCCCACAAGGTTGGAAGCAGAGAATTGTCCAAAATGTCTTGGTGAGCTGACGCATTAAGATTTCCCTTCACTGGAACTGAGGGGTCGAGGCCAACCCCAGAAAAACAAGCCCATAGCATTATCCCCCTCCACCAGACTTTACAGTTGGGACAATGCAGTCAGGCAGGGAACATTCTCCTGGCATTCACCAAACCCAGACTTGTCCATCAGACTGCCAGATAAAGCTGCCAGATAGGAGCTCTGCAGTTATTGAGTCTGCAGAGCGTTAGCCACTTTTAAGCACTATGCGCCTCAGCACTCGGCAACCCCACTCTGTAACTTTACATGGTCTGCCACTTGGTGGCTGAGTTGCTGTGGTTTCTAAACACTTCCACTTTGCAATAATACCACTTACAGTTGATCGTGAAAATATCTAGGAGGGAAGAAATTTCACAAACTGATTTGTTGCAAATGTGGCATCCTATTACATTACTATTACAGCACCATGCTGGAATTCAGTGAGCGCTTTAGAATGAGCCATTCTTTCACAAATGGTTGTAAAGGCAGACTGCATGGCTAGGTGCTTTATTTTATTTGCCTGTGGCAATTGGACTGAATGAAACACTTGAATTCAGTGATTAAGAGCTGTGTTCCAATACTTTTGTCCATGTAGTGTATGTGTAGAGAGGGAGCAAAATAAGGTCCTCATGTGATATGCAAATGGTTTACATTTTTCCATTTTGGGATATTTAGAGACTCTAAACCATGTTCCACCACTAGGTGGCTCTGCAATAAGCCAGACTCTATTTGCCAACTGCAACAAGTACACTAAACTAAGGAATTTGACCCGGTCATTTGGAGCTGACACATTACTAGGCAGTTACACAATACAGGATTAACAAACCGGGTGCTAGAAAAATGTAACAGAACCTCACATATAGTTCATGTACAAGATAATATATGAAAATAGACTACAGTATGCATAAACACATGGCAACTGGGCCTTTTTAGCAGCATTTGCTATCACAGATAGATGTAGGAAAGAATGCACCAATGCCAGATGAAATCCCCAAGGAACAGATGAGTTCAGTTTATCAGATAAGACCAGAAATGAGCCAAAACCTCAGATGTGATCATGGGTTCAGTTCAAAGAAGACAGTATATTATACTGCCCCAGGCTCTCAAACACTTAAAATGAAATAATGCTGTCCCTCATTCATTCATTCATTCATTCATTCTGGTGTCCAACCATGGCTCATGTTGCGTATCTAATGACAGTCATGCAAATTACATTCTTACATCAGTGATATAGGCATGACATAACTAATTCTGTTGTAAGTCACACCTGAGGCCACAGCTCCTCTGCATTAACAGTCAGGCCATATATATTCAGAAAACTGTGCTGTGTTTGCAGTGCGACTATCTACATCAGGAAGGACCAAATTAACAACATAAAAATGAGCAAGAATTATCTGGTTGGAATTATATATTTTGAGCCCAGGCGAAACAATTATTTGCTATCACCCTGATTAGAGGAGCCGTATAAATCACATGCTTCATAATGTGATTCAGGCTGCATACTGAAGTAATCCACGTTCCCTGGAGACCACTCTCCTCCTCAATATTTCATGTGTTGTTCTATAAATGAAATCTCCCTGAACACAATAAGTGGATGGGTGGGTGAGTTGGATGCCTACTGCACAGGTCTTACAATTACAGAGAATGTTGAAAAGGCACCAAAATAGCCCAACATACTGGCTGTGTATTGATATGCAGCATATTCAGTGTGTGATATAGCATACATTTACTGTATATGGGTAGTGTGAATGACGTTGCATTAGTGTAAATTTATAAAAGTGATGATGTTCCCTCATGAAAACGCTAATCAGGTCCAAAGTCAAGCCAGAGACAGAATCTCCCAGAGAACAATAACAACGCTGTCTGTCTTCCTTGTTTGACCCACATGAGTGAGAAAGGAGTGACCTCTGGTGGCTCATAAGAGTCTGCTAGTGTGGCTTGGTGAATTTAATGTTGCTGCTCAGTGGCCGGAATCATAAACTAGCTTGCTCATGGTTTACAACTCACATTTCACAAAATATTTTGACTTTGTTGAGGAATAATATGCAGCAGTAGGGAATTCATATGAGTTCTATGAGGTTTTGATTAATTTAGGAAAAATCTGGATATTTTTAAACAACTCATTTCATTCTTTCATTCATTTTCCTAACCTGCTTTTTCCTGATCAGGGATGATCAGAGAGGCTGGGGCCTGCATTTGGCAGAGGACAAGGATGTTAAATGTACCCAGGAACAACTGAGTGGGGAAATCTCCCCTCAACTGGTAGACCCCCATTAAAGCTGCCATTTGCTGAGCACCTGCCCTGCTGGAGTGCCCATAAGCAAAACACTGAATCCCTCTAGGGCTGCTGTTCTGCCGCTGATCCTAATTTCTGTGAAGAATTTCTCAAAAGGCATTAACACATTCTTATTCATATTCTAATACTTATTCCCTAATCCCTATAGGGTCGAACAACAGAGATGGTAACATCAAGAAAACATCAAAGTCGCAGTGATAGCCACAAGGGGGCAGTATCTACCAGAATAAAGGGCTCATTCACAACTACCCAGCACTGTGTATGTATGGCTCTTAAGCCCTCTTGTTATGCTCTACATGTCAACATGTATTCCTTCAAAGGAAATGGTTTGTTTATGAGGTAATATTTCAACCAAACTCAAAATATTTGGGTATTTTAAAGTGAGCATATCTGTATTTGAGCTGATGAAAAAGGCTTTCTTGTAGTCTGGATCGGACCCCTGTTTTTTTATTCATCATCATAAAAAAGGGAATATTTATCGATTTGAGATTTTTTCTGTTACATCTCTGGTCTTGAGCACAAGCAGTAGTTGTATACATGAACACAGTCTGAAACCACAGAGTCAAGACTGCACCTTGTAATGTCATATTAAGATATCTGGAAAGCTTTACAAAAAATCAAGAGATTACTAAGATTAAGCACTTCCCCTGTAATTTTATTCTTGCCTGAATGGAGAAGCATTGGATTCCTATGAAGCATTTAAACTAGTGGACACTAAATCTCTCTAATAAAACCCATGCTAGTGACGTTATTAGATTGGTTAGAAGCTCTGTAAGAGATAAAGGTATGAATAAAATCATGCTGTCACCTGCTTCATATATGAGGTGGCTAGGTCTGACTGATCAATATCTGATTTTAAATGAAAAGCCATTATCAGGATGCTATATTGGCAAATCAATATATCATCTGACTGTGATGCTTAGAGCGTCTTTGCCTGTGAGTTCTCAAATTCTGAGGAACATAAGCAGAGTAACTTTTTCCCTTGAGAAGCATCTTGGGTAATGTCACAGTCACTGACTCAGTCATCACCAATTTGTTGTCTGTGCACGTGTCTGGCATCACAGATTAGAGGATGGTGCATGCTCTTCGCTCATTTACAGCTATAGAAGACAGTGATGAATGTTCACTAATACAAACTGGACTAAAACAGGGTAAAGTAATGACATAGTGTATGTATTTTAAAAAGCATGCATTTCTAATTACAATAAATGGTTAACTGGTGGTTATCTATTGCGAAGGCCAAGAGCGTGTTCTTCCATCCATCCATGTGCAATCCTATGTAAGATACATAAACAAACTCATATTCCCTCCATTTCATTGATCTTGATTGCAGTTCATACATATTTCCTTTGAGGGTCATGATCTCATCTATGTGGTGCCATGACAAGAATACAGACAGAGTAACATCGAGACCTGTAAACAGTTGTTGCTGGGATACCATAATTTGCTGCTCAGCCCTCAACTAAAAAAATATGCATTAGTTAAGTTGTTTGCCAGTATTTGCTGGGAGTTCTTTGCTGGACCTAAATACACAGATTACACTCTTTAAGATAATGGAACAGTGAAGGTTTCCAGGCTCTCAGCACAGAAATCAGCCACTTAGAAGTTGTACTCGTATCTTATATTGATAAACCAGACAGAGAGATATGGAAGCTGAGAGCTAGAAATTGAATAATTTAATGATATATTATTGTAATCAGCTGACATCATAAATTCTTATTAGGGATTGTTTTCTAGGGGACATGTGGCTTTGTGAAAACATGTCACTATATCAGGAAAAAAGCATAAGTGAGATTTAAACTATCAAATCAGATGAAGAGATTTCCTCTATTAAACTGTGTTTCTCAAATTGGGTTTCTGGGCCTGCCGTGGTCCTTGAGAGGGTTCCATGGGGTCCACAGCAATTTGTAAAGCCAATAAAACGCAAGCAAATTCTGAGTGTTTTTTTGTTCTTCACTTTTTTTACTCACTGCAATATAGAGGTGCTGCATACCCATGGAATCAGTATAGTCATAGCTACAAGCAGGAAACATTCAGGCATGCAGTGTAACAGAGGAGCAATGCCATTAATCATAAAACAACCTGAAATTATTTGAGAACTTATCTCTCAAAATCAATGCAGTGTCAATACAGAATATTTTTTCAAACAAGTCTTACCAATGTCGAAAAAATAAAAACAAATAAAATAATAAATAAATAATGTAATAATAATTATAATGACAACAACAACAACAACAATAACAATAATAATTATAATGATGATGATGATGATGATGATGATGATGATAATAATAATAATAATAATAATAATAATAATGACAAAAATGTTGATAAATAAAGCTGAGGGCAGTTTTGTTTACTGATTTACTTTTTTGGATTAAACATATCAAGCAACACTTACTTTAATTACATTTCTTTTTTTCTTTTTTTATTTTAATTGAATTCACATGAAGTTAGAACTAAGAGAGGCTGCATAATGAGTACTCTGATCAGAGTTTTCACCCTCCCCCTCCTACTCACCCCACCTACAACGCAAACACAACAAAAATCCACTCAGATGTGGGTTCTTTGGGACAAAACCCCTTATCAAACGGGAGGCTGGGCAGTACCTGCTCAATACACACAAGGCTTGATTGGTGTTGCCTGATGGATTACAGCATCCTGGCTCCTCCCTCGATTATTCGGACTGGTTACGTGCGGTTGCTGCGCAGCGCTGCACAGACGCGTCTGGTCCGAGGGAAGCTGCTGCACGGCTGCACCGGCGTGTGTTGTTGCCGAAGTACTCCTCACTTTCAAACACGGGAACCTCTGGATAAAGAAAACAGCGGGGTTACTGCACACTTTTGTTCAAGCGGACCAAGCCCTGTGAGGAAGTTACGGGATAAAAGCGAGCCCTTTGACACGGCTTGCCTTTGTAAGTTTGTACACGGAGTTCCAGTAGTTTTTGGTGGGCTGACTGGCTAGCCTGCCCGCTGTACTTCCCCCTCTGGCCAGCCAGCTAGCCCCTCTTCTGCTCGGCGCTGCCGCACCGCCGCACCGCTGCAGCCGCTGGGAATCATGGCGCTCAAGGCGAGGGCACTGTACGACTTCAACTCCGAAAACCCCGGGGAGATATCGGTGAAGGAGAACGAGATTGTGACTTTGTACAGCGAGCAGGACATTGAGGGCTGGTTTGAGGGGGCGAACAGCAAAGGGGAGAGAGGACTGTTCCCCGCTTCCTACGTGGAGATCCTGCGGAACGACGCCGCCTCCACGTTCAACAACAACAGCAGCACATCTGGGGACACTTACCAGGACTCCCGGTACGCCAATATCCCAAGCGGGGGCTTTGACGCCTTATATAAAACTCAGAATAAAGTTGAGAGCTTCTCTAAACCATCAGCGCCTGCCTTCACGACTTTCTCGGCCCCCACGCAACAGCAGCAGCACAACTACCACCAGACCAGCCAGGGGAGCGATGATGACTGGGATGATGACTGGGATGACAACTCCACTGTTGCAGATGAGCCAGGGACGGTGTCAGGAAGCTACCATGATTTTGAAGGCAATGGGCCATCCACATACAGAGTGTCAACATCCTCAGTGCCGAGAGGAGGTAATGCACAGCAAGCCAGAAGTTCTGCCACGGTTAGTAGGAACCTGAACCGGTTTTCAACCTTTGTGAAGTCAGGAGGAGAGGCGTTTGTGCTTGGGGAGGCATCTGGTTTTGTGAAGGATGGGGATAAGATCTGTGTGGTGATGGGTCAGTATGGTCCTGAGTGGCAGGAGAACCCATACCCTTTTTCCTGTACAATTGATGACCCCACCAAGCAGACCAAGTTCAAGGGCATGAAAAGCTACATCTCCTACAAGCTGACGCCCACCCACACGCAGAACCAGGTGAACAGGAGGTATAAGCATTTTGACTGGCTGTATGCTCGGCTGGTGGAGAAGTTTCCCGTCATCTCGGTGCCCCACATCCCAGAGAAGCAAGCCACCGGGCGCTTCGAGGAGGATTTCATCTCCAAGAGGAGGAAGGGGCTCATATGGTGGATGAACCACATGACCAGTCACCCTGTCCTGGCCAGGTGTGACGTTTTCCAGCACTTCCTCACCTGCAACAGTGCAGACGAGAAGGCCTGGAAACAGGGTAAGAGGAAGGCCGAGAAGGACGAGATGGTCGGGGCCAACTTCTTTCTCACCATCAGCACCCCACCGGCTCCACTCGACCTCCAGGAGGTTGAGAGCAAAATAGATGGCTTCAAGTCCTTCACCAAGAGGATGGACGATAGCGCCCTGCAGCTCAATGCCACCGTCAGTGAGTTTGCCCGCAAGCAGATCAGCGGCTTTAAGAAGGAGTACCAGAAAGTGGGGCTGTCGTTCAAGGTCCTGAGCCAAGCCTTTGAAATGGACCAGCAGGCATACTCTGCTGGACTCAACCAGGCCATCTCCTTCACTGGGGAGGCGTATGAAGCCATTGGAGAGTATTTTGCTGACCAACCCAGCAAGGATCTTGATCCAATCATGGATTTGTTAGCTCTTTACCAGGGCCACCTGGCCAACTACCCAGACATCATCCACGTCCAGAAAGGTAAAGTCATCATGACGATAGCACAGTGTCACACACACTTTCCAAATTCCTCACTGACTTGACTGATTTTTCAGTTTGTATCCTCTGCATAAACAGCAGCCTGTCAATAGCCAGACACATTTTTTTTTAAATGTTTTTTGGTTTATACACAAGACCAATTAGGTCACAGGCTAGTAAACACAGCAGATGTTATTCATGGTAACTTTAAGAAAGGAACCTTGCTTGTTCTTAAACAAACAGTAACCAGCACAGAGAGGCTTGAAAGTGGACAAACACTGCAACAACTGATGAGACAGTATGTAAAAGACAAAAGCAAGGTTCACTACAAAACAAAACCTGTTTGATCCATGTACAAATATCATCACGTTAGAGCAGGAATACAAAAGTAAACACCAGCAGGAGCCAAAAGACAAATCCAAGAACTGCACAGAAACATAAATCTCACCTAAAACTTAATCACTAATGAGTTTCAAAATCATTGGGTTCCGGTCTGTTTAAAATTCTCCATATGTAGGCATATAAAACCAAAAATATGGCACCTCGGGGATCATAAATCCAGTCTGCTGTGCCTCACTTCCTACTACACAACTAAGTACAAGCAACAGGGCTCGAGGAGAGAAATGAGAACACTCACTGCCTGTGCAGCATTATTTGTTTGTGTCTCTTGTGGTAGTAAGAGGTGCTGAATCAATTGGTCAGTTAATCAATCAGTCAATCCACAGAAAAATAAGCAATTAGAATTTCAGTAATTAAGAAATCATTTTAGCCACTTGTCAAGTAAAGGTATCACTGCTGCTAAGATTTGCTGACTTTATTTGTGTTTCTATCACTATGAAATTAATACTTTGGATGCTTTTACTTTGTTTTGTTTTTGACTGTGAATCAGTCTAAGGAAGCCACTTCAAGACATCAGTTTGGGCTCTGAGCCCAAACTAATGAGCATGTGTTGTTATTTTTGACATTTTATAGACTAAAGGATCACTCAGTCAATAAAATACTACTGATAATAACAACCAACACATTAATAAACAATGAAAATACTCATTAGATGCACCCTTAGTTGTTTGACATGACAGCAGCCCTGTTGTCATTAAAGCTGAAGGGAGTTTGCAATACAAATCAGGGGATGTTTGCATTGGGAAATTGCTTCAGGTGCACTTGCCCTAGTTTCACTCAACTGCTGAATCACATGGGCGGCACCCGACCGGCTGACGTGTTCTGTTTGATTTTCCAGAGCTGGTGATCTATTACACAGTAATACCTGGAAAATGGAGAATGGCTTACCTGGCCTGTGTGTCGCACGGCTGACATCAAACAAGAGTCACACTTAAATCAGTTCAGTCGGTCATAGCTGATTGTTCACATGGCTTCTGTTCATTCCACAGAAAGTCAATGTTAGACTAAGTAGGCCATCCTCCTACATGAAGAGCAATGATTGTTCTCATTGTGAGGCAAAATGTCACTCCCATGAGAGGCAACACTGTTAGGCAAGGGGCGCAGCATTGTAGCTCTCTGTTTAGAGGGAGGCTCTCTCTGCTGTTTACAGTACATGAGAATGTAACAGAGCCGACTCCTTAAGAAGAGAAAGAGAAAATATTAGTTTAAATGGGGACATGCATGAGCCGCATTAGACTGCCTGATCATATTTTAGTTCGTTTTACCTGTCCGACTGCATTCCAAACCTTATATTGTTAATGTGTCAATCACTGGTCTAGTAATTGTGTATTAATTTAGCAGGCCTTCTTAAAACCATGTCAAACTTAAAAGCTCTTTACAGTCACTGACAACTGGGAACTGGAAATTGATAGTCATGTCTGTCACAGTGTAATACAGGACACCATATAGGACATAGACCTACAATACATTTGCTAGATTAAAGGATAATGTGGACTAATCCTCTCCATACCATGCATTACTTCCCAGTGCACAACCTTACTGGACTGCCATTGCTGTCAGAGAGAAGTCACACAGTAGCCTTTTTGATTTTATGGAAATAATGTTATATGTGGTTTATTTGGGGCATTTTGTTTTCTGCCTTTATTAGATAGTTAAAAGTAGAGAGAGACAGGAAAGGTTGGGGGAGGGATATAGAGGCGGAATGATGTGCGACAAAGTTCCTGGGCCAGATATGAACCCATGGTATCACGTTTACATGGGCCGGACCACTGAGCCACCAGGACACCCCCAGGAAATGTAGCAAATATTTTGGATTGGGACCTCCAAATTATTCTTGGTTTCCCGCGAAAGTGGCTTTGTAGAACCACAGCTAGAATTTACCAGCATTTGGCTGGTAGCTTGCATTAATTTGCCACCCTGTCTATATGATTTAGGCTAGGGAAATCCAGGGCTAAGGTTTGGGTCCCTCTCAAACACTAGGCCTATTCAATCCACAATGAATGATATGGGGAAAACAGGATGGACTGTGCTGAGGTTGTATTGGAGAACAAGCTTCTCAGTCAGCCTAAATGCAGTTTGCCACGTAGGCTGTCACAGACCAAACAGGCTGACACAGTCATTAACACAATGCTCTCTGATAAGCCTAACCATTTCAGTGATAAAAAACCTATGATTTGATTGTACTGCCCACGTAAGACCTTACCAGGGCACAAAAATTTAACATACTGCCATCACTGCAGGGATAAGCCAATGCTCAACTGTGGTGCCAAAAATATGCCGACTGATTAAGCTCCAACATATGAAAGTTCTGTTTGATATTGAAAAAAGATGACAGAGTGAAGTGAAACATGCCTTCCCCACAGACCTGGCAGATCTGACACCCAAGTGATGGTAAAGCTAGAGCAGACAGCAGATAAGAAAAGACCAGCATGTAGCCTGTTCTATCCTTAATCACTTTGATATCCACAATAGAGGTGAAAATCACTGGGTAACTGGTGATACAATGTCATCACAATACTTAACCCACGATAACAATGGCATCATGATTCATGTGATTCTGTGATATGTGATACACTGTAAGATAGTCAGCTATGATGCATAACAGTATCTGCAAGGTATCATAGGTTTAATGTATCATAGGTTTAGTTAGATGCCTGAGCAGAGGAACTACTGACTTGGCCACATCCTTGTTACCATAAACCAGAGTACGTACACTGTAACTGAAGAAGAAAAAAAATACCCTGGAAAGTTTCCAACAAGGAGGAATCAGTCAAGTTTTTCAATGTTTTAATCTGCACGACTGAAACATGACCAGGACAGAACAGTCCCAGTTAAAATTCCTAAAGGCTGTGAACAAATTCACCTCATAGGAACTCAAATGTGCATGTATGCAAATGAAATTAAAAACTCAAATATTGATACTTGGGACAAAAATATCTCACAAGAGGAAGTATTGAAGTATATCAATATTTGTCGCTTCCCTAATCCAGTTTGTTTGTTTTTTTAACCTATTTAACTTCTGGTTTGCTTCTCTATATATTGATTACAAAGC
>OMLB01042629.1:36661-47882 GCA_900302555.1 Myripristis jacobus
TGTTGTGTGTGTGTGTGTGTGTGTGTGTGTGTGTGTGTGTGTGTGTGTGTGTGTGTGTGTGTGTGTGTGATTGTATGTATTCATTCATTGTTTTTACTTCCACGTTGGGTTGGCATGACAGTAAATACTTGATTCCCAAGTTATTTCTATTTTTAGCAGAAGTGCATGACCAAGAGGCTATATTTATCACTGTTTAGCTGCTCTATCAAGCAACTTATGTGTGTAAAAAAAATACTTATGCAACATAGTCATACTGTTGGGCCTGCCGCCAATAGTGAGGTAATGGCTTTAGGCAATAAATGACCAAGTCATGCACACCCTAAATGGTGCATTTTTTTTTTTTTTTTAAATCTCTTATTTATAACTGCTGGGTTTGCTGGCCAACTAATGCCACAGGCACATACAGTGATCCACAGACAAAATATTTTATAGAGATAATTATAATATACATAGAGAAAATATTTTTAGTCAGTTCAAGTTGGGACTGACCATTCTTGTTTCAATCTGAAATTTCAATCCATGCTTCACTTCAGCTGACCATTATTAAAACAGTATACTCCATTTTGAGTTTATGAACAGAATATCAACCATTTTAGCCTCATCAAGGAATCCTTAGTGATGCCACTCACTTTGACATATTTGTCCAGAAAGTCATAGTTTTAACATAAATAAGCTTCAAACATGGCATAAACGTGCAGTGGTGTGCTTTTTATTTTGTTTCGAACCATCTGAGAAGTAGCAGTGTGCAAGCTTATGATGGAGGCACAGTGGAACAACTAATGTGGCTTTAATAAAGACCACATGAGGTATCACAATGCTCCTGGAGACCGAATGCTTGCTTGTGGCTCATGTAGCCTGCAGGTAGCTGTGGAGTACAAAACGCAATTATCCTCTGCTCAGGTACTTGACATTCACTCTCTTAAATCTACTTGAGTTTTTCACAAGGCCCTAAAGGTCTTGCAGAAGCCTCTTTCATTTGAAAGCCACTAATACTTCAGTGAGATGCCTGTAATTAAGGGGATGGGTGCCTAAAAGAATACAGAGCTTTTAATGAACCAGTAAAAGGTGGCAGCTCAGGGCTCAGTGGCTTATCATTGTGCAAAGACAATACCACATGGCTGTGAGATGAAACTGTTTGAGCCGGGGGGTAAAAAGGTGGAGGTATCTCAGAGTATACTTTAAAGTTAAAGCCAGGTATGTTGTCTGGATTTTCAGGATTTTTCTGATCATCCCCTCTTGTCTACAGTAGACATTGCCCCTCTCTCAGGTTGAATAAAACATTTCCCTTTCTATCTCAGTCTACATCCATCCGTGCTGTAGGTCAGTGTTGATACAGCTTGCCGTTGATGTCATGCTGCACACCATGTAGGTTAACTGTGCTTGATAAATATCAAATTGAGGAAATGTGCGCAAGTGCTATTCTTCTATTCTTCATTGAGGTTTATTACTGTCTTTTCCCGGTTAGACACCTGAACAGAGGAACTCGCGGCTAGGCCACATCCTTGTTATCATAAACCAGAGTACACACGCTTCCGCAGCACAAGTGGTCCCAGAGAAATTAATTTCCCCAAGTACTACAACTGAAATGGGAGTGTGGTCTCTAAGCATTGGTTGAGTGTTTGCCAAAATGAAAATTTAACCAGGAAGTAATTTGAAATGGCTGACCTTGGCAGTTTGAAACCTCTGCCCTCCTCTGCCCATATCATTTGTTGGTGCTGGAGACTGTCTTGCAGTCACTTCACAGTTGCTGCCTCTAGAAAAAAATGCAATGCTAGAGGCAAAGCGTATCAGTCTTATCACAAGCTGAATTCCATTTTTAGCCTCCAAACGCGACACAGACACCAGACAGGTTTTATTCGTCCTCATGGAATTGACCAGTGAAATGTGAGCCTTCCCACAGCGGGACATTGAACATCACTGTATTGATCGCCACCTAAGCAGAGATCCCATTAGCCATTAGTGCAGAGGCTGGCTGGAAAAATACCAACTCATGATATTCACAACATATCTGGCTTCACTTTCCAAGCTGTTGACGCACCCACACCTTCTTTTACATACTTTTATTTTTGTCTTACTGTGACATTGTATCCTAAACAGCATTAGGCCCTATTATATTCTTCTATTTGAAGCTGTAGAGAAAGAGGGAAGGCAGGAAATGGAGGTTCTGGTGAGATTCATACATTGTGGTTTGGCCAGTGACCAAAATAGGCAATCTGGTTTTGTTTTGGGGAGCTTAAAAATAAAACTCTAAACTCTTACTCATCATTAATGTTCAGGAAAAGTGGAAGCTGAGATTTGACATTGTGACTGCATGTCATCTAGCAAACGCTTTGACAGCATCTTTGTAACTGGAAACGTCCAAGAATGCATTTCTTCTTCTTCTTTTTTTCGCATAGTTTTCTTAATCTTTACCCATCAGATGACCTCTCCCACCCATTTCTGCTGCCACAAGTTGTTCAAAACACTTGGCCTACTCAGTTTGCCAGTCTAAATTCTGCCAACGCAATGCTTCTCAAAAGGAAAACATTCACTGTAGCTTAAACAGCAGAAAATCACCACACACTCATAACTCATATTATTTTTTTATTAAGTAGTTAAGGAAATCAAATGTCTTCAACAGGTTATCAAAAATAGACCATTGGGTCAGGTTTACAGGAAAGAGCCAATGCTGGTGAACCTGATAGTGAAGAGGAGTGTTGTGAGTCACATGTAACATAATTCACAGCTATGTATTTTTGTGGCTGTGAACATCACACTTACACCCAAAGCCAGTAGAGAAAGAAAGTGGGTTGATGTTAAGAATCTTTTCCAGTCGTGTAGGAGAACCATGCTCATAGCACATTATGCTAAAATGAAATACTGACGGACCTTCATTCTTATTGGCTGTGATTATCTAATCTAGCACTGTGTTCGCTTTACCTCTTTCATATTATCTGTTTGGCACATCACCAATCAGCATGCTGCATTTTGACTGATCTCATCACTGTTTTATCGCCACATTGAGTCTTGGAACAATGGAAGCAAGTAAGGGAAACCACTGATTTTAAAAGGGTGGCAGGTTTTCTTGCAAAGTCAGCAGACAGCCAACACTGAATCTGTGCAAACTCTGCAAAGACTGCCTGTCTGACATATTGTTCAGCATTCATGGTCATTTAGATGCTCTTTCTTGGCTCCGCTAATGCACAAATGGATGAGCAAGGTGGCGGGGGGAGGCGGGCGGTGGTGAGGCAGGGATTGCCGCTGCTTGTTAGAGTGAGGTCACAGGCTAGCAGTAGCATGGTGTTGTGTAACCAGGAATTATGTAAGAGCTGGAGGGGCTGACTGCAATCCAGAGCAAGAGGGCTCACTGCCACCACCGTCTACCCAGGGAGGATTTCTTCTGTGGCCTTCATCTGAAAAAGAGCGAGACAGAGGAGGGGGGGGGTCCTTGTTTGTGGTGTGACTTCCAGCAGTTTGCCAGACACCTTGCAAATCACTACAGATGATGTTGTGTCTCCCGTCCATGCTGTGACCTTGGAATTTTTCTCTGGCACGTGCATTTCAGACGTGCATTTTAAATACACGATACACCGTGTAAATAAGACAACTTTGAATTTGCTATGTTGTTTATTTTTTCACTTTGACGAAGCAAGGCTAATGACTCCCATAAACTTTAAGTCTTTATGCTAAGCTTACACAAAATGCTACCCACTGGAACTGCACAGAGTCTCAGTTTCAGTGTGAATATGTGAGGAAAATGGTTTTGTGCGCAAAATGTTGGAGTAATCCTTTATGCTGCTGTGTGTAATGCGACCAAGACTGTGAATGTCTTTCCTTCTTATCAGCCTCTGTGTATTTTGTGTTAGGTCTGCAGCAGTAATTTGCAGCAGCTGTGAAAATGATAAGGCACTTTATATTAAAGTTGTACTGACATTATCTTCCACAGCTGAACATGCCTATTTCCCATAAAGTCTCCACGGTAACAATTATTCCACTACAGTCCATTAGTGAGCTTTTAAAACACAGGAAGTGGAGGACCTTTAAGGTACGGAAAACACCTTTGGGATTGGCCTTTAAGTCTTTGGACAGCTGTGTTTGTTCCAGTCCCACCTTCCCTTCTCTTCCTCTGTTTTCGGTGTCTTTCTCTCTGTCATGTTCAATCTGTTGTGCATAAGAGGAATTTCAAAGATCTGGGTTAAACTGCAGCTGAGAGAGATAAAGCCAGAAGGCAGTCTGTGCAGATTTTTGGGGGAGGGGTGATTAAATATCTTTTTTAAGGAATGTCAGCATATTTCCATTGCTCTGTACTTTGTAGTCCACAGCCTGACACTTCAAGTGTTGTCAGTTCTAAAGAAACTTTAAAAAAGCATTTGGTTGCACTTGGCTTGATGTGATGCCTCAGTTAATTTGAGGAACTGAATATGAGAGAACACTCTAACAAAACAAGGTAGAAATATGAACTGCGACTGTTTCATTTCAGCAAAATGATTCTGCACCATGTTTATTCACAACGCAGAGAGAAACATGAGGGGTACAACCTCAGACTGAGAAATGACACATCACTGTGGCTTTACTTGTCACCAGCTAAACATTCAGTTTTCAGCATAGCGATGGTGACTAAGTTCACGAAATGACACAAAATCCCATGACAAGGCAATGCAGGAAGTTTGGCTCTCTGCCTGAAAGAGTACAAGCTACACCCCACGCCACCACAAAACCAGCATTTAAACTCAAGGAGGTTTGCTCTGCATCTCAGCTAGCTGCACCATGCGCAGAGTTTCTCAAGTCTCACCAGAGTTGTTCACTATCTTGTTTTGCTGCAGGCGCATGTGAACACTCAACATGACACATATGTCAGTGTTGGTTTCTGTGTACGTGCTCCTGGTTATTGGTGTAAGCCAGCTAATGTGTCGGCCATAAAGATAGGGACCTGGGGTTTAGCCATGTAGGCCTGCAACAAGTGTCATTAAAATGTAAATGCAGATCAGCAGGGGTGTAAAACATTTCATCAACAGCTTTGTCCTTTTTTTTTTTAAGAGGAGGAACATGGCTTCTGGCCCTACCATCAGCATTATTAACACCACCACAAGAGCTTCACAGTTAATTCAAGCAAAAATAAAATGTACCAATCCCAAGCATTCAACCTCCATAATAAAAAAATACAAAAATATTTTGACATTTGTCAGGAGAAATTGTGTGCGACTACATATATTGTCATGCATATCACAGCCCTAAGCACCAATGTGTCTCTCTATGGCTGTCCTGTTTCTTCCAGCTGTGGCACAGGAATATTTTGTGGGCAGCTTGTGACACACCAGGTCATGGCTGGTCAGTTCCCCTTGCATTTCAGCTTCGACTCATGGTTCATGGCATTTCTCCCTTTACTCTGTCAGAAAATTTCAGTTGTTTCGTAAGGCAGTGGTAGTGAGCTTTTGGTATTTTGACCATGTCCTCTCTTCTCCTGTGTAAACATCTCTTTGAGAGTTGTATCCAATTTATGTCTTCTTTTTGCACCAGTTTGGCTTCAGGCTTACTCTGGGAAAATCAAAACTAGCCAGTGTTTTCAAAGGAAGCAGCAGTAATGATGGGCGATATGTGTGAAATAGGAGGCTGTAAACCTGCGTATTTCGCCACAAGAGTCCACCTCAGTGACAACACGGCATGCAGCTCTTCCTGTCTGTGTGGAAACCCACATCCCCTGTAACTGTAAAAACCTGCATCCTTTTAATGAAAGTCAGACTTGCCCATCAGTGGAGCAAGTGGGTCCATGCAGATTGCCTTTTGCAGTTTAGGATTCAGCATCCTGCTACTTGCTCAAAACAGGTGAAGTTGTTTCCAGTGGTGCTTTATTTTAAGAAAGGACAGAGATTTGGAAATGTCAAAGACATAGTGGTTGTCATGTATCCGTTACTGGACACACTTCATCTTTGACAAATGCATGTTAGAAATGGCTGCACTTTCCATGCTTTCACCATGCCCCCAGAAAAATGCAAAAAAATTGGCATCAGGTGGATTAAATGTCTTTGTGTCCATTTCTGGACCTGGATCCTGGAGCTTTGCAGGGTGGCTCTACCCTAAGTTAATTTCTTTCTCAATGTCAGCAAATTTGATAAATGATATCAAAAAAGCAAGCACAATCCCCTAAATGGGTGTTTAGAAAAGGTCTTTGAAGTGATGTAATCTATCTCTAGATATTTATAGATTTGGCCCACCCTCATATTTTCTAACTATGGTCACAGATGTTGTTTCTTTCTCAGGCAGTTTGAAACGCACTGTTCACACTAAGCATCTTGAAACTATTTTTGGCCAAGTCCTTAAGGTTGTAGATATTACTTTTAGATTGGTTTCATGCGCGGGCGTTATGAGCACAGAACATGTTACATTATTGAAAAAGTCTCCTGTTATAGAGCCTAATCTAATGTTAGCCTGGAATTTGAATCTTGTGCCTTTAAGAGGGAAACATCCTTCAAGATTGAGCCAACTTGTGGGCTACTTTCCCATGCTGGTTAAAATAGGACCTTGATGATTTCCCTTTTGATTGAACATTGTTAAATAATGCTGTGGGTGTTCTGTTTCCATTTGCAGAACATTCTCATGGTGAAGTGGCTTCCCAAAATAACAAACAAGAGGTTCACAAAATGATATGTGATCAGGCAACAAAAGAGAAAAGTGGAATTAACTCCTAAGCCTCTGTGCTCTCTTGTCATCCTCAAACAGGAGCGCTGACAAAGGTGAAGGACAGCCAGAAGCACGTGGAGGAGGGCAAGATGGACAGGCCGCAGGCGGAAGGCATCAACGAGCGCTGCAACATCATCTCCTTTGCAACACTGGCTGAGATCCAGCACTTCCACCAGATCCGCGTGCGTGACTTCAAGGCACAGATGCAGCATTTCCTGCAGCAGCAGATTGGCTTCTTCCAGAAAATCACGGGCAAGCTAGAGGAGGCCCTGCAGAAATATGACAATGCTTAATGGCCGCTGAGAGTGGCAGCCCCAGTCCATTTTCCTGGACCTTGGTGACCAATGTCCATGCACCTCCCTCCGCTGGCCAGTGGAGTTTTGGTAGACAACAGCCAGCATTACAAACCGCTGCTCTTTCTACAGGGAGAAACTTACAAGGAGATAACACTCCAATCTTGTTGAAATTTTAACCAAAATCCAGGGTTCTCTGAGTGTTGGCTAGCTTTTTGGAGGGTTGGATGTTCTTGTTTTAAAGGCGATATGTAATACAATTAAGTTAAGCCAACATTTAAATAAGTTCCTGCAAAGAGTAAAAGGTCATATGCCTTCAGTTTTCATAAGGATCAGTGATGGTGAAAAACACTGTGCACCACTTGGTCCAACAAGTGGCTAAATTAACTATAATCAATATTATGACCTAGAGAGATAACCTTATATCCACGGCTGCCTACACATCCAGTGCAAGATTTCATAGACTGTATAGTGTTTTTAGCCTTATCACACTGTTTTGACTCTGTTTTTAACTGACTGTGACTGTGACATGTCCCAGCTCCCTGTGTCCAGCAGCAGCGCTGCCTAAAGTGGCTAACCCACTGCCCTCTGGAAACACTTGAGCCCTTCCAGGTCGCTCTCCACACTTGCAGGAAAAAATGTTTACAGTCTCTTGCCGAGCAGCCACCATCACCACTGTCTCGCTGTGCCTTCTGATAATGCCTCTCTGGTCATTTTTGTAACTAGTTACTAAAAGCTATATATATATATATCTATATATATGTAGAAATATATTCTATTTGTTTTTACGAAGCTACAAATTTTGAAAAAACATTCACTGTGCTACAAACGAGGGCGGTCTGTTGGTGACAGCTTTGGGAGATGGCATCATTCCTTTGTGCTGTTTTCCCCCAATGGCCTCCAAGCCTGATATTCAGCACACAGTATGACAGCATCAGGATCAAAAGAGAGGATTACCTGCTTTGACAATTGGACCTCATGCCTCAGACATGGCACAGTCACTACCGCTCCCAGTCTAAAGCTCGCAGAATCGAAGGAGGGAGTGAATTGGACATTTGCTATGCCAGATACCCGAGTTTGTGTCTACAAAACATTGGTTTTCAGGCTTAGTTTTGGAGTAGTGTTGAAAGGCAGGCTGTTAGAGGGTAGAGGGCTCCTCACCTGTTTTTACAGAGTCTTTCTAATAGCACACTTGTGGACAGTTCAGTTCAACTTGTACTGCTGTTTTTAACCTTTATGTGCCGGTTGCATCATAAACAGTCTCATGTAGAAGCAGAGAAAATAAATTCCCCCTTCACAGAAAATTGGCTTGGTCGCCCTGTGTCTTTCATCATACATTTTTAAATATTTAATTAATTTTTAATATGTTAATGTGTGGGCTCATCTGACAGACTGTGGTGTAAATATTGCCCCACCATCTTTTTGTTCATTTGATTAGAGTTGTCTCATGGTGGGATCTTAAAGAAATGATTTGTTGTTTGTAGGTCCTACCCATCGTGAATTAATATGTGTACTTATAGTTAAAAAAAAGAAACAAAAATTTTAAAAATGAGTACTGTAGTATCTATATGGTATATCAGAAATCTTGGATAAACACTTCAAGTCTATATCGATGTCAGAAAATTAGCTTGAATACAACAAATAAATGGCAGCTCAGCATATATAATTGTGTATAGGCTGGCAGTTTAATATTCACTTGCTTTTGTCTCCAAATGCCCTTTAAATTGCCTTCAAACCTGCCTCAGAGACTTTGTCGCATGTGTTTCCACGGCCCATTACATGCAGCCACCTGACCACTTGAAAACCCACAAGAGGAAAAGAAGACAAGTGGCTGGCTCTGCAGGTTTCCCGGGTTGCTTGGTGCTTCCCCAGAGGACCGGTGTGCCGCGTCAGTGCTTCATGCTAACCTCATGCCAGGATCACAAGCCTCCTGACAGCTCAGTGTCGCCAGCCATCTGCCACATCTGGCCGCTTTTAAAGACGCCACAGGGGGTCACAGCATAGATCTACTGAGCAGGTAAGGTCAAAAACAGTTGGAAAAGAGTTTTTTTGGTTGCTGTTAAAATGACCACCACCTACCACTTAAAATATTCAATGGTTTTAATTTGACCTGTTCCAGAGAAAGCTTAGTCCTGAATGCGCACTAGTACTGATGGTACCCTAAATTTGCTCTGTACCCAGATGTCCTGATTTGGTAGAAACACTCTTATTACATAGATTTAGGCTATACAGTTTTGTCCAGTGCCTCCGCTTCATTGTCTGACTGGATGTAAGTATACATTGAAGAAGTTGCATTGTTTGGTCCTCAGGGTAAAGGAAGAGCATCTATTTCAGTTGGAGTTCAATGCATGCATGACAGATGTGTGGATGTGGTAATGGACAGGGTTTGTGGAGTAAAATAGATAATGGATTTTTACTAGACGTAGTGGTTTTCAACACCAGTTGTTCTCAGTGAGTGATCTGCCAGCTCTGTGGATATTTTCCCACCAGCACATTATCAATCAAGGCTTCCCCATTTCTGTAACTGCTGTGAGCCATTCCCAGGAAAGACTAGATGGCAAATGTTGCACTTGTGCTACAGCCAAGTAATCAATCAAGGGTTATTTTTCAAATGACATTGATTTAATGTACTGTGATCGCTGATACTCTGATGAAATGACCATCTCTTAACGTAGAGCTTGAACATTTATGTCATGTTATTGAGCTAATCCTAAGGGATCAGTGGATACTTTTTAGTGCTAATGCTATCCTGTCATGTGGGAAAGCAGGAATTCTCTCCATCTCATTTCCCTTTCCCCCATCTTTCTATTGCAATCACTTTTTTGTTTTCTACTCGAGCTCCACAAGATGCACAAAGCTTTCTGCAAACTAATCCCCCAGGCCTCCAGTCAATAGTGCCAACGCCTGGGGAAATGGGTGCTCCTGTTCTTGTACTGGTGCTCTTCCGGGCCTTAAGCCTTGGTTGTTCTAAAATAGTGAAACTGATACATGTTTGAAGCACAGCGTTGGCACCCTTTGGTGGAGAAAATGTAAAAAGCCTCCAACTGTGCCTCTCCACATGATTGCTGGAAAAATTCAAGGCTTGATGTATATAGTGTATACACATGTCTAATTAGAATTTGAACAATAATACTGCAATCAATAAAACATTCCTTCTTGAACCACAAAGCCTCAGCAAGTTTCCATAAATGCAGGCAAGCCTGGTTTTGGAGCATATTATATGTATTAGCCGTGTAGAAACTTGCACATTACCAGCTGGTTACAGCAAGATCACATCCTTACTTAGCGTAAAAATGTGCAGTGCAGAGGGCGAACATTTGGATCTAGACAAGCATCCTCAGTGCAGTGCAGTTCTTCAAAGTAAAAAAAAGCTGCTTACTCACCATTGTGGTCTGGAGGACAGGAAGCAACACCTCTTGATCCAGACTTGAATTTTCTTGAGACAGAGCTCTGTCAACAGCTGACCACATTCCAGAGACACAAACGTCAAGTTCGTCAGACCGACAGCCCACAAGTGCATTGCCGGAAATGCCTTCCAGATGTTGTGGAGGCACAATACAATACAATGTATAGGACACAGTAAAAATGGAAAGGATGAAAGCCATGATTTTGTGTAGGATTTTTACTGGCACTCGAGGTAGTCACATTTCTTCACTCCAGCACAAATATGGGCATGTACAAAACAAGGAAGGGGGATTTCTTAACCAGGCTTCTCGGTTGTCAACAGCACTCAGAAGAGAGTTGTTTCTTTCCTGTTGCACTTTGCAAACGCCCCCTGAAATCCACTCAACGTTCCCCACAAACACTGTGTACCTTCATCGGCAGTGTGGTGATGACCCAAACATGAAGAATTCCCTGAAAGCCCTTGGCTGAACCTCCTTCCCCAGCTGCTATTTTCATTTACTCATCTGGCACAAGGGGATGACGAGTGGCAGTGCACAGACTAATTTTCAGTTGTTTTTACTCCTCTTTGCTTCTACTATTTTTGTTTTGTCACAGCAAGTTGTTGTAGCATTATATTTGGACTGACCTTAGTACCAACTTTGACTCAGCTTAGTATCAACTTAACCCTAATTATCACCCTAAGCCTAAGTGGTACAAAGTTGCTACTAAAAAGTCAGTCGATATTTTACTGATATTAAGCTGAGTATTTACATCAGACAGGTTGATATGTTCACCTTTGAAAACCAGGAGCCCATGGGTGAGCTTTTATTTTGAAAGGTTTTATTTCACCCTCTAAACAAAATTCACTTCATTTCTTTTAATTTTTG